>JARYMX010000148.1:62500-64338 GCA_030169165.1 Centaurea solstitialis
CAACTATACCCTTTCTTATTTTAGTACACTTTTCACTTAACTCTTTACTTTTAAATTATGTTTTTTCAAGCCCCTACACTATCCCCATTTTTAATGTTTATTTTTTTATTTTTTATTTTTAAACTTTAAATATTTATGGTCACCGGATCATTAATTTTTTTTCTTAATTTTTTTTTTGTCTTTTTGTATTTCTAAGATTTAAATTTTTTTATTTTTATTTTTTATTCATCAATTTTCATGTTTCAATTTTTTATCTTTTATTTTTATTTTGAGCTTTAAAAACGTGTACCATCCACTTTTCTTCTTGAGTTAGTTTTAGCAGAAAAACAATTAAACTAAAGTCATTATATAATGTTGCTAGAAAATTACAATGACACCAAAACAACTTAACTCCATTCCAATTATATTTCATGCAGAAAATTACAAACCAAAATAAAAAACGAATAACGTTCCAAAATGAAAAATAGAAAAAAAAAATATGTTTGCAAATATAAATCATTAGTTCTAAGAGAAAATTTTTAAAAGTTCACCTAAACTTAATCATGCAACTCAAAAGATGCATAGTCATTTGAAAGTTTGGAAATGCATTTTAATCGATTAAGTTGCTTTCTTCATCCCTTTCATTGTTTTTTTGGAGCCCGTGATTCATCGGCCAAAATCAAAAAAGAAGAGAGGAATAACTTCTACGACATGAGATCCTTCGAGATTTGAGTTGATGGAATTATCACAAAGACACAATTCTTCAAGTTCTAATTGCGTGCTCTAAAAAAACAATGAAGGGGATGAAGAAAGCAATTTAATCGATTAAAATGTATTTCCAAACTTTTCAGATGACTATGTATCTTTTGAGTTGCATGATTAAGTTTAGGTGAACTTTTTAATTTGTTCTCTTAGAACTAATGATTTATATTTGCAAACATACTTCTTTTTTTTATATTTTTCATTTTGGAACATTATTTTGTTTTCTATTTTGGTTTGTAATTTTCTGCATGAAATATAATTGGAGTGGAGTTAAGTTGTTTTGGTGTCATTGTAATTTTCTAGCAACATTATACAATAAGTTGAGTTTAATTGTTTTTGTGCTAAAACTAACTAAAGAAAGAAAAGTGGATGGTGCACGTTTTTAAAGCTCAAAATAAAAAAAAAAGAAAAAAAAGTGAAACATGAAAATTGATGAATAAAAAATAAAAAAAAAAAGTTTAAAACTTAGAAATACAAAAAGATAAAAAAAAATTAAAGATCCGGTGACTATAAATATTTAAAGTTTAAAAATAAAAAAAATAAAATAAAATAAACATTAAAATTGGGGTACTTTAGGGGCTTGAAAAAACATAATTTAAAAGTAAAAGAGTTAAGTGAAAAGTGTACTAAAATAAGAAATGGTATAATTGGCTATTAATATAAATTTGTTGTGGATGGTTAAAATTTGTTGTGTAGGGTCACCTCCCTAAACAAATAAATATGTCGGTAAAATAAACTAAAAGTAGGTTTAAATAAAAGCTCATCCAATTTGCAAGAACAAGAAAACTAACCACAATTACATATGATGTGGGTTCCCTTAATAAAAAGTCATATATGATTTGGGTGGGTTCCAACCACTAAATCACATATGATTTTTTAATATGTGAGACCTACATCAATGTATAACTATAATTTGTTTTTTTTTTATTCTTGCAAATGAGATCGATTCTTTTATGAAGTTGCCTCAAATAAACTATGTATCCATATATAGTTCACAAAAATTTTCTTTATATTTAATTAAATTAGACTCTTAAATGTAGCATAAAGAAACCTCAAACTTATCATGGGATTTTTAACTCTCTTCTCTTCGTGTCGTT
>JARYMX010000149.1:0-63490 GCA_030169165.1 Centaurea solstitialis
CCAGCGAGATCCCGCCGGAGCTCCCGATGCGCATTTACCTCAACGTGATCGACCTCCACGGCAACGAGCTGTCGGGTTCGATTCCGCCGTAAATCGGGTCGTTGGTTCGGTTGTCGGCGTTTGACATTTCGGATAATCGGTGCCATCACCATCACCACTCCGGGAACGGTGGTGGTGGTCGTGGTGGCGGCGGTGGTGGTGGTGTTACAGGGGTGGTGATGGCGGCAGCGGTGGTGGTTGTGTTATAGTGGTGGTGGTGATGGTGGTTGAAGGTGGAGAACTCCGGGAACTTTGCTAGGCCGGAGAAGGAGGTTGAGGTCGTCGGAGAAAATGGGTCGCCGGAATGTCGCCGGAGAAGATGACCGGATGGCCGGAAAAGTCGCCGGAGAAGGGGTGACCGGCTGTTGACCTGTGATAGCAGGTCACAATGTATTAAATGTCAAGTTTTAGGTAGTATGATGTATCAAATGGTAATTTTTAAAGTACAGTGTATACAATAGCAAAAGGTGACAACTTGGATGTATTTTGGGGAACTAAACCCATTAGAATACCATTAGGGGTAAAAAGGGCATAGGAAAAATATGTTTTCATATGGAATGGTGAATGGTTAATGAGTTGCCTTATTTCTCGCCTAAAAAAAGCCGTTAAGAATCCATTAATTAGAATAGTATTTATTTGCACTTAAATGGTGGTTATTAAAATAGGTTTAAAAACTTATGAATAGTTGATATGCATACATTGCATAAGTAAGCTATAAAATTGAACATAATCATATATGCATAACCTGCATGAATGTATGTATATATGCATACATTGCATAACTAAGCTATAAAATTGAACATACCTATATATGCATAAACTGCATGTATGTATGCATAAATGTGAAATCGACATGGTGTATTTTCTGCATAAGGTAAACATGAATGTATGCATAAATATGAACATACCCATATATGCATAAACCTGCATGTATAATTTGTTTAATTATGATTACAATGTGAAGGAATCCATTAGTTGCAAGGATAATTCATAGAAATTAGATGAAATAAACTTAAAAAATTAATCCTTATCATAATTAGTTAGCATGAAATAAGGAAAATGATATCAATCACAATACGAGTTACAAAACCAAAATTATAATAAAAAGAAGTGAAAAGTAATTAAAAATAGAAAATTACTTATATAACCTTTGATTTGAATTACTAAGTTTAAACAAGAATCTAAGATCAATGGATAAGATTGGTTCTAAAGGTGTGCAACATTTATTGAGTGTGTATTTGATTTTCCCTCTGTATATATATATATATATATATATGAGAGAGAGAGAGAGAGAGAGGAAAGTTCAAATGTGAACCACTTTTTGGTTGTGAATGTGAGGACAACCGAGAGCGCGACACGTGGCGGCTTTGAGTGTGGTCCCCCCTCTTTAATTCAATGCCCTCCCATGACGTGGCGCCTAGTCATCCGTCATGTGTCGCGTTCTCGGTTGTCCTCACGTTCACAACCAAAAAGTGGTTCACATTTGAACCCACCCCTATATATATATAACCCTTTTGTATTAGGTTCAAATGAGAAGTAGAGAAGTGATCTCCACCACTCATCCGGTCAATAAAGACGGCTTTGACCGGGTCTCCCTTCCTTTAATAATCTCTACCCTCCCATGAATCGCGTCAATCCCCTATGATCGCGTCCACCGTAACCGGTCAAAGCCACCTTTATTGACCGGATGAGTGGTGGAGATTAGTTCTCTACTTCTTATTTTTTTAGCACTCATTTGAACCTTTGTCTAACCCTTTTTGTACAAATATATTTTTCATTGATGATTGTTCCAAGATGTTAACATTGCTTTGGTTCACAAGTGGTTTATTTTGTTTTTTCATTTTGTAAATGATTAAATTGATTAAGTATGAAGAGTAAAGTCTGACTTAGAAATTATTAATTGGAAAATTATAATTTATAATGTTTTAAATGTAATAATAAATTGGGGGAGGTGGTGGAGGTAGTGTTATGAAATTGAGGTTGACTGGTGGTGGTGGTGGACTGTGGCTTTATTCAAGTGTCAGATACAGCATATGTAAAGTTGTAAACAGAGTGGAGGGGACCCTTGGTTCTTATTCAATGCCTATTGGTTCCCTTTGCCAAAATTTTAGTTTAACTTCAATTTTGGTCCTTATGGTTTACTCAAAACTTTAAGAGGGGAACCTAGCATTTGACAAGTCCTAAAACTATTCTTATGTTTGCATTTTCTTCTTTAGTTAGTTCTTGGCATTAACTCTATTGAAGTTATCTACTACGTTAGGGGATCTTTTGTTCTTTTAGCATACAAAAACTGCATTTGATGTTTGGAACACCCCAAAAGGATTGTGGTTTGAATATATGTGGCAGTAGGCTTACGGGATACACATGACAAACGACATTCCAATTGCAAATTAGTTCATATTTGTGGATGTATCGGTTGCAAATTCCCCAACAAATCCTAAACGTGTGTTTTGTTGTTATTTTCTCTTTAGTTTGGTTTTAAATGGATTCCAAACGTGTATTTTGTTTGGGACATGATTTTCGCATTCATCTGTATGTTGTTTGGGTTTGAGGGGTAAGATCAGAATTTGAATCTTGGTTCGAAGGGGGTGGTCAAACACTTGCACAACATACAAGCCTTGATCGAACTGTCCCCAACCCCGTCTTTGTTTTGGATATGAAACATTGGTTTGTTTTCGAGGGGATTTCTTGCACCAAACACACATATCTAACAGTTTGGCTTGTTGTGGAGGGGTTTCTTGCACTAAAATACATGGATTTGGAACTTCTGTTTGGTTTGTTATATAATATTCAATTATTTTGAATTTTGGTTCGATTTTAGTCCAAAATTTTGGTTTGGAGGGCGGGGAGACAGCAAATCTAAGTTGATGCTGGTTACAATGAGTTGTGAACGACTGGTGCATTGTGCCAGTTAGAGGTGAGCATCGAACCCGGGTACTCGCCTTTGGAACCGGAACCGTCGGTTCTGAAATCGAAACCGATGTGATTGGTTATGGTTTCCACTAGAAACCGGTTCCGCTATATACTATTTATGGTTAAAAAATAGTATAACACATATGTAATAAATAATTTATCTATTCTTAAAATAAAATAAAAAAATAAAAAAAATGGAAATGCCGGAAATGCCCAAAATGACACTCACTTAACCCTATTTTCTAACGACATTTAGTGAATGGGACTAAAAGCATAACAAGATGGTAACTATAGTGATTAAAAATGTAATTACAATAATAAGAAGAGGAGTATTGTATTGAAATGGTAAGCATAAGGTCCAAAAGTGTAATTTTACTGAGTAAGAATAAGAAGTGATGTCCAGGCTTGAACGATCTCATTATGCAATGAATGAAGGTCGGTCAAAATTGGTCAACTTGTCTTTTGCCAATTGTCATTTTTCATTGATGGTCCTCTTTTTTTGTTTCTTTCATTTTTATAGGGTAATTTACAGAATGTTTATTGGCAACCATTTACCTTAGTTAGACTTTAGTTTATCTTACAAGATAACATTTCTTATCATTGAAATGAATCGATAATAAACGTTTATAACTCAATAAACGGCAACTAATTTAGAGTTATCAACCTCATTTACCGGATAATACTCTTAATCATTGTGTTTCGTTTTACTGGATAAGATTATCAGGTTGTGTTATGTTCACTTGTATGGTAATTGAACTAATAAATGTTTACCAAAATAAGTATTTAGTAAACGGCTCCTTAATCAACCTTATATTAGATAATATTCTTATTAGAAAATAAAGACAAAATACCCGGAGTTGTAAGTTATATCTTCAGATAGAGCACATTACTCCGGGTTTTAGTGTACAATAATTTTTATAAGTAATAAAAACATCTAAAAGAAAAATTTATATAGAAAATGTTTCATATTACGTTGAACAACAAATAAATGATAAAAGTATAATGTTGTATCACTTTCAAGGTTGTGTAAGTAAACCTGAAAGATTATTTGTTTCCACTAACCATAGTCTTATTTTTTCAAAGGAGGATGTATATTGCTGACTTGTTCTCGGTAACATATTATTAAAAGTATAAGAAATTAAAAGTAGTATGATACTAACCATAAGAAAATAGTAAATTAAAGTAATTGAAGAAAGCAATGAGTCATTTACCAACACAAATTGAAGCAATGCCGTATTTTAACAGGTGAAATATGTGATTTTGAATGAGATCTTTAAGATTTTGGGGCACAATTTACCTTTGTTTAGGACCCGATTTAACTTTCTTTAAGGCCTTTAATCAACGAATGTAAAGTATAACCTACCTTACTGCCTCACCAATTTCTATCAGATGACAAAAATAATATGCATGCCACATCATCACCTTTGTATTTTGTGTGTGTGTGAAGGTAGCTCTCTCTCTTTCTTTATGTGTGTGTGTACTTCCACCTCCCTAGGCTTCGCTATCATTCATGGTTGGTATATGGATCTCTCTATGTAGTGATCGACCTACTTACTCCGATGGGATTCCAAGATGAAAAGGAATCAATCCAATTACAGTTGGTAGCTAGATAGACGAGCTTGAAAAACACTCCAGAACCTGCCAACACTCGTGAAAACCCGGATTGATGTAGGTTACCTATTATTGTAAATCTATATATTTTATCCAAAAAAATGTCTTCTTTCAATTTAGGAATCGAAAGAAAGATAAATTCACTATATGCTTAACTCATGCCCCTTGCCCTGTCAAATGACCTGGCCTCCCTAGGCTCTTCCACCGACCAAGCTTCCTTATATGACCTCATTTTACATTATCATAAAAAATCATAGGTGTAACAAGGCCTCCAAAAAGATTGAATATCCTTGTATGTGGTTAGTGACCATCTCACTTACCTTACTATATAAGATCTTTGTCCTGAAATATAATATAATTTAGTCCCTTTCCCAATAGGCGCTAACCGAGTAACATATTTGATTAGCAAAAAGATGACATATGACTATTGGTAAGGACATTCCTAACCAGGAGAGAGTAGTAAGTGTTTAATAATCAATAAGAGCTTGTAAGAGCATCTCTTCTTACAGATTATCCCAAATAGAGAATTTATATATTTTTACTCTAACAAAATCTCCACAATAGGTATTTTGATTTTTTTTTTTTGATCCAATAGATTCTCTAAAAATGGAGAAAATAAGAGAGAGAAAAAGGTAAAATTCTCTAAATTTGAATAAATGTCCAAAAATGATTGCTTAGGAGCAAGAAATAATTTTTTGTTCTTACTACAATGAAAATCATAAAATTAGATATTTAGGAAAGAAATATAATATTATATGAATTGTATCAAATATTTAATAACATAATGTATATTTGTAATATACAATTGTTTATCATGTATACTACATAAAATAAGTAGTTCCTCGATTCTCAAAGTAGTTAAGGTTCCTATACAAACCTTTGTCCGCTTATCTAATCTAATAAATCTTATTTATTTATTATACTTAGAAATGTGTTTGAAATAGGATTTTTAAAAAGAAGAAATAAACTATCAATTTGTTTTAAATCCCAATATAACACGTTGATTTTTTTCCTTCCGCTTGATTATCCAACGGTGCCTTATACAGCTTGATCTGTTACGATATATTAATCAACTTCAAGTCTAATAAAGGTAATTCGGTATTAAATCCGAATCCATCAATATGTTTACTAAATATAAGATATTAGAATTTTACAACGTAATTGATGTTGCTCACACTTTATAATAATTACTATGGTGTAAAAAGAGTCATACTTGATTAAAATTTAACCAAAAATGCTCACTTATATTTTCCCATAAATTCATCTATCTTAAAGAAACATCAACCCCCACATGGTCAAATTCATCATATATAGACATGTGATACCCCCCATTATTATTTGTAACACCTCAACTTTATAAACATCATTTTCAAAAGCACAATAAATAATAAATGAAATTTTATTGCTTTAGTCATCAAATAAGGGTTCATTGTGTGAGCTATATATAGTTTTAGAAATGAATATTTATTACATCTTTTTATTAACTAAATATTAATTTAATCTTAACTCATACATCTATTTTACAAACTCTTATGTATTTTTGTATTAATTAAAAATAAATTTGAAAATTTTGTTATCTATGTTTGAAAGAAATTTGCTTATTTTAAAATAAAAATAAATAGAAACGTAGATACGTTTTTTTAAATGAAAGGAGTACAAATCACCCTGATTAAACATCATACGATCTGAAATAAGTGCTAATAGATGTCTTATTTGTACTTTAACTTTTACATCATCTTGATCTCAAATCTTCACATTTACTTATTGCTACCATTCTTCGTATACTTTCTATGGTTTTAAAGGTGTTCGTAAGTCTAGTAAGTGCGGAGTTTTCATGGAATAAGTTTAGTATTTACTTCAATAACTGTAAGCAACATTTCATAAAACAGTTAATGAATCTTTTACCCAACATGCATGTATACATTTATCATAAACCATTTTAAACTCTATTGACTACGTACAGTCATGAAAATCCAACGAGTGTGCATTACTCGTCTAATTCTCTTACCTATCTGGCATGGCCTACTTGTCAAATTCTTAATGGTTTAAATTTTATAAAGGTCGAAACCATGAAAGTATTGCAATCTCATGGTAACATCACTTCCTAAACACACATCAGAATGTGCAAATAAATCCATATTTGTGCATTAACAAATCATAATGTAGAGTTGTATATAAATAGTTAACTAGTCCTAGGCCAAAAAACATAATTGGCCATAATCTTTTAGTCCTAACGTGATCTTTTCGATCCCAATTCCAAACTGATCCCTGACTTTGGTCCTAGTTGTGAACTCTTGTGTTTCATAATGATAATGTGCATTTTATTGATGGTAGAAGACTTTTATATATCAAACAATAAGTATAAATGACCGGTCTTAAAGATCTTTAGTTATGATGTATTAGTATGGAGCCATAAAATCTATAAATATCTATAGATATTGTGGTAATTTCTATATTTTAGAAAAAGTTGAACCGATATAATAAGATTGAATTGATATGTGTTTTAAAAATATGTTGTTTGAAATATATATTTATTCAAATATATCTAGACATTTTATAAAATGATATTTTGATATATTTTTTAAAATATTAACTACATGAAAATATATCAAGATTTTATGTAATTTTGCCCAAAAAAGAAAAGGTTGGATTCATTTCCATGTTATTTGATTTTATTTACATACATGCCTTGTAAAATATTTACATGATTTGTGTTTTTCCTATTGCTATGGTAATTTTTTTAGGTGTTTGTATATGTATTAAATTATTAATGTATGCATGTTGTTTTAAATAGTAATAAACATACATGCAATTAATTTTGTGTAATTAATGTATCCAGGTATGTGAACATTAATTTCTTCATTTCTTATATACCATAAGAGAACCTCAAGAAGAGTGAAAAAAACCTTTAAAAATATATTAAAATAGATGCCAAGTTAAAAATAATAAAACAAATGTTTTTTATTTAATTTGTTTGTTTTAATTTTCGTTATATTTCATCGGTTTTAATTTAATTTTTGGGCAAGGTTTTGTTGACTAGGAATCAACGAAGGCAAAGGGATCACCCAACTCATTGGGCATGACTAGATAATATCAAAACAGTTTGAATAGAGCAAATGCCTTAATACAATAATGGCGTTTGTGTAAGTTGTTTATGAGAGATCTAAGGAGCTTACGTTGTGTCAAGTGCGTCTTTTGAAACTTTTAAACTAATTTTCACATATGTTTGGTGTTGTTCAGTAAATTTGTGTTCATTAAGCATATTTTGTGAGTCAACCTTTGCTTGTCTGCGATTTATGATGTCTTGACTGGTAATCTCTCTCATCTGATTAAACTATTAGAATAAACCATAATCAATGCCATACAAGGTTTAATGAGATTTCGACATGTAAATAATATCTTATTACTTTTTGTGGATGTTTCATCATATGGTAACACAAACACAAGTTTTATGGGTAAATGATATGCATACACTTTATGAAATGTTTATATGGAGCTACGTATCATGAGGCGCAGAAAACCATGAAGCTCAACAAACTACTTAGCTAACTTGTTGTCTGCATTTTAGGAGCTGAATCTCGACACTAAGCAAAGCCTAAACTTTATCAAACTTGTCATTTGATTATAATGTGTTAGATAATATATTTAAGCATATGTTTAATTGATAATGGGTGAGCAGGAAAAAACCGAAACCGAACCAAAACCGAAAAAACCAAACCGAAAAAACCGAACCAATACCAAAACCATTGGTTTTGGTTTTTAAAATTTCAAAAACCGACTTTTTCGGTTTGGTTCGGTTTTATGATTCAAAACCAAACCGAAAAAACCGAACCGAACCGAATAAATACTTCTTTTAGTTTTACCCTAGTTATTTAGTAAATACTGGAATATTTTGTTGAGTTCTTATTTATCTCCAGTTCTCTGATAATTTTCTTGTTTATGAGTTCTTATTTAACTCCAGTGCTCTGCTAATTTTCTTTTAGTTTTTGACGAATTAATAATTTTACACTTTGCATTCTCCTTCTCATAATTACTCGAGTCCATGAATGACTTGACATCATATAGAAAACATTTATATTAAAAAATGATGACACAAATAATAAATTGAAGTCATTCTATGATGATATGTACTATTAATAATGTAAATTAGTCAAATATTAAATTGAAGTCATAGTTCTATAAAACACCAACTCTATCTTTTAAACATTCAGATGCGCTAAACAGAAATTGATGATCCTGGATTTTGGTTTTTGGACAAAAAATTGAAATCCGAAAACCAAAAACCAAAAACCAAAAACCAAATTAAAAACCGAAAACCGAACCAAAAACCGAACTTAAAACCGAAAACCAAAAACCGAAAAACCGATTGGTTTTGGTTTTGTTTTTTCTAAAAACCGAAATTTTCGGTTTTGGTTTCGGTTTTACCTCAAAACCGAACCAAACCGAACCATGCACACCCCTAATTGATATCTTTATATCAGTATGAAACGAACTAAAGTTATTAGAGTATCCTTACTTATTGTGTTAGAACTGTAGGTTTTTTTCCTGATGTTTAAGTTTATGTCGTGAGATTTTATGTAAATGCATCTAATTGTTCAAGATACAATAATGTATTGGGATATTAATGAATTTGCACTGAGTATAATATACGCATTCACAATGAAAATAACAGTGTTAGGTATTTATGTGGAAAATTGATGCTAAAGTGACATTTTAAGAGGTGTGTTCGTAAAAATTTGATTACTAGCATGCATGGTTTTAAATAGGCGATTCATTAAATAAAAAGTGAAATGAATGTTTTAACAAAAGTTAAGGTATTATATAGCGTTTACTTCTTTTACAAACACGATAGTTTAAACAAACTTATAAACTTGTTTTAATGTGTTTCAAGCAAGCATAGAAATCCAATGTTTATATTGTACGTG
This sequence comes from Centaurea solstitialis, assembly GCA_030169165.1. Classification (NCBI taxonomy): domain Eukaryota; kingdom Viridiplantae; phylum Streptophyta; class Magnoliopsida; order Asterales; family Asteraceae; genus Centaurea; species Centaurea solstitialis. The sequence goes on from JARYMX010000149.1 coordinate 9,489, forward strand.
AAATTTGATTTCTGTTTTTTTCTTATAGTTTAATGAACTGTAAATGATCATACGTCTGTTTGAAATTGCAACTAAAATGATATCCATATTTTATCCAAATATAACCAATATTTACAAGATTGTGAAATAGCTAGAACAAGTTTTTATGATGACATATTTATAAAACATGACTATTTCTTTATTATGCATTTAAAAATTCATTTGTCTTTATAAGAACTATATATTTAAAACATGATTGATTTCATGAGAACATATTATAAACAAAACATGTTTAGAAAGATACTATTATAATATGTCTTAGAAAAGTTATAATTTAGCAATCTAATGAAAACCAATATTTTAATAAATAGACAAATATACCCCTCCTTTATATCATGCTTACATGTTAAAAGCTGACTGATTTGTTTCCCCAAAATAAAAAACTTGGACATCATCATAACACATTTCTAATTTTCTACTTTGTCATATCCATATACTAGGCATGGTCTCGGCCGTCCTTAGACGGCCCGATGCCCACGGATCTTGTAAAGTATAATGTTATAGTTAGAAACGAATTCATGGATGTAGACAATTGGATTTGAAACCTGTTATAAGTGCTTATATTATCATTAATAAAAGACATTACAATAATAGTGTACCTAACGATAGTCATCTAGCAATTGATACAACAAAAGAAAGATTGGGGAGTAGAACAGTAAACAAACATCGAGTATTTAAATTTAACCTCTCCACAATACATAAAACAGAAGAAATACATAGATATGGGTGTGAATAGCCAAGTTTATGAGGTGTAGACAGTAGAAGTATGCCAGTATTTAGAATCTATTATATCACTTGTCTAGTCCATGCTTCAACCTTGAAAACTGCATAACTTCTATTTTGTATGTTGTGTTCGCCTGCGTTTCTGCCTAGTAACATCTACTCTTCATATAGGAAACTTGTTGGATCTCAAAAGAGAGGCTAAAAGGGGAGTTTTAAAGCAATGCACAAAAAACCTATATGCAAAATGCAACATAGGATAAAAATAACAAAGGACAGAAAGACTACCTTTATAAGAGAAAGCAGCCATTGTCGAAGCCCATTATTAATTAAATCTTCAACTTATATACGAATGTCAGCTAGAAGATCAACCTCAAGTCCTTGATCAAGCACAATTGCCTACAATATGCAAGTAATAACATAAATAATGACTGTTGTAGTAGAAAGAAGATTCTCCAACTGCAGGGTAAAAAGAGAGAATAGGTGAATCGAAATGGAAGACCAAAATGTCCAACAACCCTCGCCCTAGCAATCCCCCATTACTTGAAAGTGATGCAATTTTTTATCAATCAGATAAAAAAATTCTAACTCAGGCGACACTGAATAAATTGATGGTAACAGAAGGTCTACCTCTTGATTGGCAAAAACAAGCAGTCGCACACAGTCTATCTCATTGAGATGGAGATCATAACTTAGCTTAAGAGCCTAAAGTACAAGTGATGAGATGATAGGGAAAATGGACCATTGATGAAAATCTGCCCGCATCCAAATAAAAACTAATCTTCGCAACTTTGATGGTCAAATTGATCAATTGTGATCTGGACTAATTGAAATTCTAGAAAGAATCAAGTAACAAAACTTATTTGATTGAACAGTAACTATATTCCCTTTTTATAAATTTTACAATTTGACCATAAAAGTCATTTTCTTTTCTACATGAAGGCTAAAAATAGAGCAACAATTAAAGTATGCAAAGTTTGCAAACTAACCATTTGTACATCCTGATCGTCCAATGGGATTGGTCCTGAATCAGGAAGCCTAACTTCTTTGGAGTCGACTTGTGCTCTGTCAGAAGGCTTCAAAGGCTACATATGAAATAACAAAAATTCATAAGTTTCAACAAGAAAAAGACTTGCAGATTACGAGTCTGAAATGATATGGATCAAATCAATAAACATACATCTCCCTGAAAAAAAACTACATGGTTAACCAAATCAGTCTACAAATTATTCATAATGTGACAGTCTAAAATTAAGATGAAATTTCAGCTGCCCTCTTTCTATCTGTTTGTTTTTCTATAAACCTCTCTAATAAGTAATAACAGCATTGGGTAAGAATTGTTTTTTTTTTTTTTTTTTTGCTAATTGATTTCCAAATATCAGATCAATAATTTTATGCTCGCAATGTCTACCTAAATGAATGAACATAAGCGAAGGAACGGGCTTTGGGCGGCGAGTGAGCCTTGGATTTAAATCATCACTGTAACCTTTTTTAAGCCTCTATGTACCCCTTTAAACAATGCCCCAAACTGTAACAAATCACGAGAAATGAAAAAGTCCGAAACAAAGCTTTACAAATATCAACCAAAAACAAATCCACAAAAGTAAATACTCACACAATTTTAAGGATAAACCATCAAACTTATTGATGTTTTGTCTTCCATCTTTTTCCGCATCGAGTATGCAACCTGTAATCATGTACAATATGAAGAACGTGTTGGTAATCCAAAATCTAATTAAAAAATCTAGTAAACATGAACAATATCATCCCCAATATGAGCATGAAAAGTAGCAAAAATGTATATATCTCATGAAAATAACCGAACATCACATGGAAAGAAAGAAAAAGCATGCCAAAGAAGATAACTATTAGTGTCTCAGGATGTCAAGTGTGAATCTAAATTTGATAGCAAGTTTGGGTTCTTCAGAGATGAATCTATTAGAGCTGTTGAAGTTTGGGTCCATCTGCTAGCTGATGCTCCCAATAATGTCTTTGTATATGCATCTAATTTTTTCTATCAAAGTTTCCCTGGAACCCAACATTAATCAAGGTTAAGTGTTAATTCTGTTTTTGGGTAAAATTATCGATCAAAGGTGAAGATGAAGTACCTATCACGATTTGAAAACCAGGTTCTTGCATGGAAACCATTGGAAAAAAAAACATAGTAGTACATAAGCATTCATTTTCTCAAAGAAATCAAAATCAAGAACACCTGGAATTAATCAAGAAATCAACATGGTAGTACTTGAGCTTAGAATGATCTGGAAGGAGCAGACAATGGCACAAAGTTGGGAGCAGACCTTTTTCAACAGCTTGGTTAGAGAACCGTCTATCTTCCTCGAAGAACCGCATTTTTTTTCTTCAAGCCAATTCCCTGAAGCCCCAATCCATTTCAACTCCAATTAAGGGTTTTAAGAGAGAGAAAATCGAAGAGGGGTAAATTAACGGTGGTCGTGGGTCTGGTTCCATAGACGACACCTGTAGATTTGGATGAATGGGGAAGAAGGCTACACCACCTGTCGTTCGAGAATAACGCCAGGTGGCTTGCGAGTGGAGAGAAGAGACGGAAGACGCGCTAGTGCGTGATTCTTCACTCGCTCTACAAAGCCCATCCATAATTTTATAAGATATAGATGTATAAATCTCATACGTTGTTAATTATTTTACAAATTACTTCTTAGTAAAATTCATTTATTTTCTTATTTAAAGTTTCTCGATCGATGTAACGTTTTATTGGTAAAACAATACTGTACTTAAAAGACGTCAGTCTTATATATTATTTTGTTAATGTAGTATCATGATAATCCAATTAAGCATGTTGTTTCACTAATAAACATATATTATTAAACAAATTTATACACATCAACGAATGTGATGTTTCATTCTATAAACAAAAGTTTTGTTTTTCCTAAAGGAAAATAAAAAACAAGTTTGTAAGGACACAAATGATAAAATGATTATATAAGTAGTAAGATAATTATGAAAGTTAAAAGGATGGTCAATATTGGATTATAGAGTTTCTAACATATAAAAAGTTTAGATAGAGTTATAGAGAAAGAGAGAGAGGTAGAGAGAGGGTTGTTTTCTTTCGCAAACCTAACAGACAAATTTACCAAAAAACATGGTAATATTTTATATATGAAGCATGACATGTACAAAATTAATTGTCATACAATGTTTGTTTCATATATAGCAAAATAAATGGTTTTCTCAACAAAACAATGTAATTTTTTTTCCTTATGAAGCATTGAATTTTCCATATGTTGTTTCACATAAGAAGCGGTTTCTAAATTTGTAAATTTACGAGTTTATAAATACTTATACATATATGTATACACGTATAAACTAGGTTGGGTTCTAGGTGAGAAGTCGAGTTGTCATGAGTAGGATTAAAATGAATCACCACCTTAAATGCACATTATGATAAGATACATTAACAAAAAATACACCGAAACGTGCTAAATCAATTCCTTAATAAACGAAATTCATATAGTAAATTAAAGATTAAAAATGATTAATAATCCAAGATATCTTTTTACCCATTTCCACCAAAAACTATTTTTCCCACACTATCAACCTTCTATATAAACTTACATTAAATACATTCTCTTTTTAATAAAGAAAATATATGTCAAAATTTAATGACCAAAAATTTTCATTTATATTTTTCCTCCTCAGATCTCTCATTGATTCTCCCATTATTATTTTTTATATACAATATTTTATTTATCAAAAAGTAAATAAATTTATTTTCACACTTATTTCAAGAACGAACCGTTATGCACCACTCTCATCTTACCTACTCTCTCTTTCATCAAGATTCTTGATATGCTTCAATTCAACCCCAAAAAGAAACCATTTTGACTCAAACCCATGATTTCTTTTGCTTATTATTGCCTAATTTTCACCATTTTATTCACAAAAATCCCAACTTCCAAATCTCAAATATCACCACCCACCACCCAAAAAGCCTCCTTTTCTTCAAGATTTCTTGATTCCGTCCTCCAAGACCATGCTTTCCGGCCACTTTCTCGCCGCCGGCCAAAAACCGGCGTGGTCTACGACGGCAATGTGCCGGCCAACTTGACCGGAATTACCATTTCTGCCCTCCGGTTGAGAAGTGGTAGCTTGAGGAAGAGAGGGTTTCATGGGTACAAAGAGTTTGATGTTCCCAAGGGCATTTTGGTAAATCCGTATGTTGAGAGGGTTATTTTGGTCTATCACAATTTGGGTAATTTTTCTTCCCTTTACTACCCTTTGCCGGGATACTTGTTTTTGTCGCCGGTGGTGGGTTTGTTGGCTTACAATGCCGTGGATTTGACGGCCAAAGGGCTGCCGGAGTTGGATCTCCGGTCATCGGAAAACCCCATCTTGATAAAGTTCAAATCTTTAAAGATTTTACCAAATGGGGTTTCCCCAAAATGTGTTTTCTTTGATTTATTTGGTGGGGTTGCATTTGATCATGTGGTTAATGGGAGTTTTTGTTCAAGTGTGACACAAGGGCATTTTGGGATAGTTTTTGAGGAGATTTCGCCGGAGCCGGCGCCGGCGCCGCCGCGTACGGCGGAGGATCCGATCGCCGGCGGGAGGGGTGGTGGCGGCGGTGGTGGAGGAGGGGGTGGTGGTGGTGGTGGCCGGAGGAGGAGGTGGTGGTTGGTCGGAGGGTCGGTGGCCGGCGGCGTGGTGGCGGCGGCGGTGGCCGGAGTTTTGGTGTTGTGGGTGAAGGGGTATAGGGGGAGGAAGAGGATTGGAAGGATGAAGGAGGCGGCGGAGGGCGGTGCTCCGTTGGCCGTCGCCGCCGTGGGCCGTTCTAAAGTGCCGGTGGCGATGGGGACTCGGACCAAACCAATTTTGGAAAATGAATATGTGAGTTAGGTTTTTTTTTTTTTTATTCTGATTATTGCCTTATTGAGAATTAATTGTTTGATTTATAAGAAAAACACAAATTTAATTTCAACCATTAGTAGGTGTTTAATTGTTTTATTTGTAAAAAACACATTTAATTTCCTTAATTAGGGTAAAATATGATTTAACCCCTAAACTTTGTGTTTAAAAATGGTTTAACCCCTAAACTTTTTTAATGGATGTTTTAATCCCTAAACTTGTTATAATAAATGTTTTAATCCCTAAAATTGTTATAATTAATTGTTTTAGCCACTTGACCTACTATAACAGGTTACCATACTTTTAAAAATCATTTTAATCCCTAAACTTATTGACAATATATGATTAAGCCTTAAACTTTTTATTTAAAAATGGTTTAACCCCTAAACTTTTTAATGAATGTTATAATCCTTAAACTTTTTATAGTATTTGATTAAATACCTGAACTTATTAACCTATCTATATTTTTTATATCTAATGAATGTTTAACACTTGTTTGAATTACTTTAAAAACACATGATCTTGAATATCTCTAACTTGCATTTCTTGATTTTCATATCCCTTGATCGGATGTAATCAATAAAATTTAGGATATGAAACAACAATAGACTAGTGAATCAAATTTAACAAAAAATAATTATAAGACGTTTGGTGATTCTGTGTTCATCGTAATGCAAATTTACCTAAAATTTAATGCGTAAATTTCACGGCGAACATCAGATGGGACCAAATCAAGCACATAAATGACAGATATGAAATCAAATGAAATGTACCAATGAGTTTATGAAGAGATTATTGGCGAAAAAGATCGATTTGACCGAGTTGCAAACTATACTGGACTAGAGACGAATGGATGCAGGGTTTTTCCAATCGTGAATGGATGGTAACGGGTTTAGCTGGCAGAATGTTGTATTAAATTATGTTAGGGATAAAAATAATTAAGTTCAACAAATTTAGGTATTTAATCAAATACTATAAAAGGATTATAACATTCGTTAAAAAAGTTTAGGGGTTAAACCATTTAAAGTAAAAAATTTAAGGGTTAAATCATATTTTATCAGTAAGTTTAGGGATTAAAGTGATTTTTAAAAGTGTGGTAACCTGTTATAGCAAGTCAAATGGCTAAAACAATTCATTATAACAAGTTTAGGGATTAAAACATTTATTATAACAAGTTTAGGGATTAAAACATTCACTAAAAAACTTTAGGGGTTAAACCATTTTTAAGTGCAAAGTTTAGGGATTAAATCATATTTTACCCCTTAATTATAGCAATGGTTTTTTTTTAACGCAACTTAATTAGTTGTTAATATATATTTTAGTTAGATTAAAAATGCCTCTGCCTAGATTCGAACCTGGGACTTCTATTCCAAGAGGGTGACCCCAGAATGTTATGTTTGGTAGGGTTGTAAACAAACTAAACATTTAAGCTATGTTTGGCAAAAATAAGCTAGCTTATAATCTAGTACATGTTTGGATAGACCATAAGTTAACTTATCGAAATGCTTATTGGAGTAGCGTTTCATGAGTTTTTTGTAGTTTTTTTTTCCAGTTATGTCTTTATTAATATTAATTATTATACCCCAAAAATACTTTTTTGATCCTTCTACATACTCATACGTTAGTTTGTCAAACATAGCCTTAGTGAAGTGTTTGTGAAACAATTCGTTTATGTTTATTTATTTAATAAATGAATGAACGTGAAGACATTTTCTTGTTCGTTCATTTAGGTTTGTTAATGTTAGTTGTTTATGTTCGTTTACGTTTGTTTATACCAAATACATTTATATATTATGACACTAATATATAAAATCAGTAATAAAATTAATATTTTCCCGTTCCTTTTTTTAATCTCCTAATTTTACCCGTTTCTTATTTTGTTATGTTATTTTTTTAGAAACAAAATGGAGGGTAATGGTGGTTGTTCACTTGTTCTTTGTTTATTTATGTTTGTTCTTTTATGCTTATTTATGTTCGTTTATTTACGTTTGTCTAGCATTTTAACGAATGAATACAAAAGAACATGAACAAACATATCTTCTTAACGAGTAAATACATGCACAAAAAATTATGTTTTTTCCGTTCATGTTAGTCCAGTTAAGTTAGACGTGGACACGAACAAGGTTCAATTTGTATAAGTTCTTTCACATCCCAACATAAAAGCATAACTAAAAACACAATGCATGGTTGGTGAAATTTACTAACTAACGAGAGAGTCGTTGATGAAGACGTGTTGATAGAGTTTATTTTTCTTAAAGCCATCAATATTCAATTCGGTATTCAATTCTTAAAACATAAAGTAACATGGTATATTGTCTTTATTATAGTACTTTATCGTTTGTTTGTTTTTGTTTAATAAGTTTGATGGTTTATTCATTCATTATCAGAGTGATTTATAATTTGCTTGTTTTTGGTTAATGAATTTAATGGTTTGTTCATTTAAATATTTGGTTTTTTGCTTAATTGTTGAATAATGTATGGATTAAATAAACCATGTATTTACTATTGAACTCTAATGATTTTATTTTAGAAAGACTTTATAAGAGAAAAAGTATAAGAAAAAGCTCTTTATTATTGTGTACATCTTGTTGGTAGTTTTATAGGCTTATTTGTAAGTTATCTAAACGAATGTTGAAATAAATTATACAACTTTTAGTAAACATATAGTAAATTACAAAAAAAGCTTCTTTGGTTTTCTTTCTTTTAACTTTTGGTAACTACAATTATCATTATCCAAGTTTGTATTTCATTATAAAAATCATCCATGATCGATAGAGACGTTATCTTTTGTCTATGAAACATCTTGCTTACAAGTCATGTGAGGTCAATTTGGTAATTTATATGCTTTAATGAGGTTGGTTTGGTAATTTTACATGTTTTTACATGCTTAAGTGTAAATCATTAAAGCATTAAAATTCTAAAATCCCCTTTCGGCAACTGTCTCCCCTTTCCTTCCGAATCTCTAGCGATTGTCTGCTTCAACCCTCCATTCAACAACACACCACCATACGCTTTGATTTTGGGGAAAGTAGGTTGTTGCAATTAAGGAGAAGAAAGATGTTGCTCCATCCTCTTGAACATCATCCAATAATGGACTTCCATCTCTTATCTTCGTTTTTATTCTGCCTATTAACATTATTTAATTCTACCTAAATCCGTGCTAGAAGCAATAAAAATAATTTTAAAGCTCTTCAAGTACGGTTTATACCTACGACCAATCAGTTAACAACCAGTAGGCTACCATTGGAACAAATCACCTCCATTGCCATGTGGTTGGTTTGGTTTTAGTGTGTAGCTTATGGTTATCTTTTAGATGAGCTTATTTTGAAATGGTTTATTAGGTTGTGGGTGGCAACATGTCGTGGCAACATGTCGTGGCAACATGTCGTGTTTTAGATGAGCTTATCTTAAAGCAACCAACCATGATGAAATATGAAGGAAAAGCAAAGCATTAAAACCAAAAACAAATGGGTTTTCTCCAATCATCATTGATGACTAATGGATGGTACTTGTGTCGAGTTGTAGAGCTCCTATCAGAGTTTTAGAGGGCTGATAGCGGATGCTGTCCGTGCCACTATGTGGCCGCAATATTACCACAATGAGGATGCAAGTATACACCGACACTGGGATCGCTACAAGTAATAAAGTGATAAGTATATCGTGATCGTTTCCACGGATTGATTTTCAGAACTTCGAATATAGAGTTGAGAATACACTGATTTCAATTAGAGAAGAAGATAATATTTTTTTGGTGATTTTTATAACAGTTAAATAGAGAAAATTAAATTAAAGCAAATGGAATGAGTGTAAGCTTTCTCTTAAAACCAGGTAGTACACGAGTTTAGAAACTTCACGTTATGGGATTATTTATAAAAACCTAAATCTCTCGAAACTACGTTTTTACAAAACATACCGTGAAGTTGCTATGAAGTCATCGTTATTCCAAATCGTAAGATTGCCGGTTTTTCTAAGTAGATTAGAATAAATCTTGTTCCACCGAGTATGGGGATTTATACCCAAGTCTCCTTGTGATATAAATCCCGACCGGCTTACTGAACCTTAGCAAACCATGCAGAACCCGCATCTCTGCGTGATTATCAAAGGTCCTTTCGAGCTCTTCGTGCATTATCCAAACCGTATTTCGGACCCGCCCATCTCTGGATCTGAGGTCTAACACGACACATCAAAATGATCGGTTTATCTGTATTGAAATTAAATGTCGGTTCAAATAACTAATCGTAAAATTTGGAAATAACGACAAGACCCAAGTGTTGTCTACACAGTTTTAAAATAAACTCACACCCACACCCATTAAAGGGTTTAACCTAAAATAAAAGACATAAAAATAAAGTTAACTACTACTTGCATAAAATAAAACACGGAAGATAAACTACAGTACGAGAAAATAAATACGAAAAGCTTAAAGAGGGATATTTAAATAAAGCAGTAAAAAGCTTAAATGGGTTTTTATAAGGGATTTTTAACCCATGGATATGATCCATGGGTATAAAATCATCCAATAAGATTTAATCTTATCTTCAGCTTCAGACAACTTGTTTTCCTTCTCAACATATCACATGGCCACTTGCACGTCTTGCCTCTTCAGCGTTCCAAAAGCCAAGTTGAGATGGTTCCCCACAGTGGTGACACAACGGGGCATTCTGCTGTATGAATTTCTAAATCTTTGGACTGCTGGAGAGCTTTTGTGGGCTTCTTTAATACTTTTGGGCTGCTACCAGGATTTGAGCTGATTTGTTTAGTTTTAGGCCGTTTTTCGTCAAACTTGATCATTTGGATGCATCATCACCTTTTAAAAAAAATTTAGTCCATAGAGAAAGAAAGAGAGCAAAGTGGGTATAAAATAATACACAAAATGAGGTTTTTAAACACTAAATAACTCTCAAAATAGAGAGTTATCAAGGGCGTTGATTTAGATTTTAGGGCTTTGTTTGTAACACATTACAGTGCTTTAGTAACTTGTATAAGACAACTTATATTATAAAAACATTGATAAAATGACGTAAATTATCCTCATGTTACTAGCATGTTAAGGCCCTTAATGATGCCTTCTGAAACCGCTACTGTCAAGGACAAAATATGTCATAAAGTGTGTAGCCTAATAACAAGTTCTTGTAATATTCTTTAAGGTAAAACTGAAAATGGGAGTTTTTGCAAACTCAAGGCCAAGTATACTTGATTATGGGAATACAACAATATGAACACCTTGAATTTTGAACACTACCAATTTAATCCAACAAAGCCTGCATGGTTTGAACTGGGTTGGGTTGAGCTTTATCTATTTATGTTGCGTTAAGTAATTTTCAAACCACAAACATTGAGTTAGGTTACAAGTGGACCTTTGGCTTAGTAAATATTGGATGGCCTCCTAGGAGGTCAAAGGTTCAAGCCTCATCAAATGTGAGGAAGGTGTGTGAATTTATTTGTTGCATTTGTCATATATAAATAAGTTAGGTTGTTTAAATACCTCCTAACCAGCCAAGTCAACCCATTCTCACCCCTGGTTGATTCCATGTATTAAGTATTAGAGAAATTGACTAAATAGTCATTTTACATCCTTCATTCCACTTTATAACCACCTTTATAAATGGTGTCGGACCAAAGCTCGACTAATCCTTGGTAATTTTGGGGGCTAAACATGGCCCCATTTAAATGTCCACAGGCATGCGCACGGAAAGGCTCGAACTCGGTTAAGGCACTATGAACCTTCCAAGCGATAACCAATCCGTCACATCACTGAAAGACCACTTTATAACCACCTTTTAAACTCATTGACAAATTTAGCTAGAAATTACGCAAATAACATTATCCACTCATTGACAAACTTGCATAGTTGCATAATCCACTTTTCATAATAATAACATAATTTGTGTAATTCCCATTTTTCTTCATTGTTTTTAAAACAAAAAGTGGATATGGGCCTGCTTACTGGTAATATTTACATATAGTCACAAATTTCATTGTCTAGCCCATTTAACCCAAATTGAAGCCCAATATTAATTTAATATTTGACCCAAAGTGAAGCCCATTTAACATTAAGGGATGGTGTTTCAATTTTCAAACAATCGCATTTTCAAACTAGTTATTATAATTTAAGAAATTAGAATTAATGCAATTCTATATTAGGGGGTGTTTGGGAAGGCTTATTTAAAACAACTTATAACTTTTGACAAAAGTACTTATTAACTTATGTGGTGTGGAAAAGAAGATTTTTAAAAAGTGTTTGGATTAGCTTATTAGCTTTTATTGGTTTTTGATAAGGAGTTTTTGATAAGTTAGTAGGGAGTGACTTCTCAAAAATGACTTATTAGCTTATAGGGGATGAAATAAGGAGCTTTTAAAAATAGCTATCCAAACACTTTATTTTAACTTATTTGCTTCTCCATGATGAAATAAGTTATAAGCACCTCCAAATAAGCCCTCCCAAACACCCTCTTAATCTTTATAATCCGGTTTTCTTACATATTATCACAATATAATTACTTTGATTATAATTAAAAAAATCATGATCAATTCATTCAAATATTTTAACTATTACAACTTTTAAATAACGATAACTCGATGTAAATCAACATCCAAAACCCACCTTGTTTCTAAAGTAAATTTTAACTAAAAAATGGCTTTATCATAACGATTTTCTAAAGAAAATTTCAATATTTTTAAGGTTAAATAGTATTCGATAAATTATAGACAATAAAAGTTTTCACCATTTCGGATATTTAAATCTTAGATAAATAAAATTATGATCTGCTTGCACATTTCATGGAGATCGTAAAGACGGTAAACTTACGGTTATTGTTATTTTTATATTTAAAAAGAAGATCTAGAAAGAAATGTATAGTTTATGCTTATTTTTCATAAAATTTAAACACTTTATATTTAAGAAAACCTAGAATAAAAACGGATACTTAATAAAAGTAAGGTTTTTTATATAGATGAAATTTCTATCAAAACATAGAATTGACTAGTTGTCATCTTTATTTTATGATTATGTTTATTCTACAACACAAAGTGATTGGAAACGACATAAATGCACGGTTATGATGTCGAACGTCCAAACATGTTCGTATTTTCAACCAAAAAAATTACAACATTGTTCAGATTATTAAATTTTGTAAATTAAAAAGCATATTGTTTTCAAATAATACTAAAAGTATTTTCAATTATTTATTTTGGCATATTAATAATTGCATGGTGTACTAAATTTGATTGATATATTGAAACGCGTCTATCTTATCGTGTCCAAACAATGTGTTTATTGAAATTCAAAGTTGACAGCAAAACAGAAAGAATCCAATGTTCTAATCAGATTGTAGTTTTTTTGGTCTAATTATATGTAACTATTGATCCATTAACGGTTTAATAAGTTTCGAGATTCGACATACATAACTTAATTGAAAGATTTAATGTTTAATGCCAAAGGCACATAGTTTGCATAGGATATCTAGTAACTCAACCGTTCTAGAGGTTAACGGTTCAAACATCACCAAAAGTGGAGAGTATGTGTGGATTCTTTTGTTGTATATAAATATTATATACCTTAAGACCATCTCCAGTGGGGTCACTAAATTTGGTGTAAATGTTACTATTCACATCTCCAATGGAGTCACTATTTTTCACATTAAATTTAGTGTGATGAATAGTATCACACTATATTTGGTGTAACACTATTTTTTACACTATTTTTAACACTATTTTTCAATGTAAAAAGGATTTGGTGTAAAAAATAGTGTTATCCATTGGAGAAGATTTATTAGTAACATTAAATCTTACTCTATTTCTTACACTACTTTTGACATTTGGTGTAAAAAATAGTGTTACCCATTGGAGATGCTTTAAACAAATTGATGTTTGTTCAAGTGACGAACCTTAAATTCATTAACAGATATACAAACATTACATCTAGTATAACCAATAATTTTTGAAATAATAAAGTGTAACTAAGACAAAATCAAGACATTGATGAATCAAGTTCGTTATCAAGTATTCATTAAACGAAGGTGGGTTTTTTTTTTGTCTTCTATAAGCTATATGACAATAGTTTTAAGAAAAACATATCATAATTTTTGTATGAGAAGTAAATATATTACATTGCAATACATTTTTAATACAATAACTAATATCATTTTCTCTTACCAATTATTCTAAAAATATTTGATTAAATCTAAATGCTAAAATATGCAATTTTGTAAACAAAAAAAAAACTAAAATGTTACTTAACTCTCAAACATTATCAAATAATTTGGGGTGCGGATTAGGTTGGTGCAAGTCTGCAAGACTTGTCCCAACCTATACTCAAAGATATAAAAAAAAATACGGAATGGAAATGAATCCAATTTAATCCAGTTTGATTTTGGTTTAGAAAAACGTTATTCCAAATCAAATTGTTGTTTGACTACGTTGTTTTAAAATTGAAAAATAAAATAAGATGGTGTAGTATGGTTGAGAAAGACTATTCTTCAAATAAACCTTGAAAAAGAACTAACTTTTAAAGACATATAGAACCGAACTAAACATAATTGGTTCATCTCTAACTTAATTCCACCTTGATTTTGTTCTTTACCTTTCTTAGTCCGGACTGTATATACATATGTGTGTGTGTGTGTGTGTGTGTGAGAGAGAGAGAGAGAGAGAGAGAGAGAGAGAGAGAGAGAACAACCATATCACATAGAGAAAGAAAGAGAAATCATATGAGACCAACATCTTATTGTGAAAACTATGAAGTCAGGGAAATAACATCGAACCTTTACAACCAAGCCTTGTGGAAATATAAAACAAAAACATTGAACCTTCAATGCAAAAACACCTTAAAAGTTTGTTTTTTACCTTCGTAATATTTTTGCTATGAAGGTTCCGTGTGTTTTTATTCCTTCACAGTTGGTCTAAGGGTCTCACAGTCACGGAAACAAGTTGATCTATGAGAATCCAACCCTACATTTAGCATCCAATATGATGGAATATAATATAATACCATATATAGGGGGAAGGTTCAAACGAGAAACATGTCAATTTAAGTAAAAAGTGAGGAGTAATCTCAGTCACTCATCTCGCAGTTACGGTGGACGTGATCACGGAGGATTGACGCGATTCATGAGAGGGTAGAGATTATTAAAGGGGGAGACCGGTCAAAGCCGCATTTGTTGACCGAGATGAGTGGTTGAGATTGCTCCTCGCGTTTTCTTAAAAAGTTATATTTTTGTATGTATGTATATAGATGGATTTTCATTTGTGAACCAATAAATGTGTGTGAACTTGTGAACTATATCTCAACCATTCAAATTCAAGATGTATGGTCAAGTAGTTCCATGATTTATCTTATTACCCATAGTTCGTAAGAATTATCTGGTTTGCACTTGATACGACAATGGAAAGTATCAAGTGCAAACCGGATGATTCTTACAAACTATGGGGACCAATCTTACATCATCCATTTTTCCAATCTACGACCATGATTAAAGGGGCGGTTAATCATGATTAGTTGGTGTAACCGCTCTTTAACTACCCCTTTAACCATTATCGTAAATTGAAAATTTTGATGGTCTAAGATTGGTTCCCATAGTTCGTAAGAATTATCTGGTTTGTACTTGATAAGACCCTTGTATATATCGGCTAAGATTGATTTGTATAATTTGTAAAAATTACTTACTTTGTAAATGAAACATCACCTATGTATATATGATATATATTATATATAAATAAAGATTCTCTTGTATAATATGAGCAGCTTTAGGCCATTAGTTTTTGTTGTGATCCACAAACTGTTTTGTCACTGGCCCAACGTGCACTGCCACAAACAAATTACTTCTCAGGCTCCAACTCTTAGGAATCCTATGTGTTCATTTATTTCTTATTTTTTCTTTATTAAAAAAGTCATTATTTTTTAACTTTTATACAGTAATTTTTATAATTACATTATTTACATCATCACTTTAATCAATATCGATTTTAAGTTCTCAAAGCACTAGTAGCCTAATGGTTGATAACACATTTGCAAGAAACAGTGGATAGTCTGTCTACCCGGGTTCGATTCATGGAGTGAGCATATGGCGATACCTTGACCATAGGTGGGCTTTCGGGTCGGTCCATGGTCACCGAGGATTACTCGGGTGTCCGTATGGATACCGGACACCTCATCAACTTCGTGTCAGGACGTGTGCGTGAGTTATCTGCCGTTCAAAAAAAATATCGATTTAAGTTCAATTATCCCTAACAATTTATACCAAGGGAGATGCTATTTTTTATCAGTTAAGTAATTCTAACTTGATAAAATATTAAAATCATATAGATCTTTTATTAAGAGTTTCCCGTTAAAATCTTTTTGGAGAGAGAAAGATGTATGAATTCTTTAAAGAGCTTTTAATTTGACAGAAGAGAAAGAACCAACTTAATCTCTGAAGTACGTTGTGGTTGCCAGACTGGAACCTTGCTTATTTTTGCAAATATATCACAACAAAAAACGTCTTTGTTTTTACCTTTTGTTGCCTCCACCAAGATAAAAGGACTTGTATCATTTGCATAAAGACATATTTGTTGACATGATATAATAGAATTTTGAGATTGCAAAAGCAACGTAAAATGTTTATTTGTACCGTAAAATCCAAACAATGCAGCTTTATTATATATGGTGTTAGATTTTAGTAGGGTTGCAAATGTTGGGCTGGATTGATGGCATTGTTTTTATGGTTGTCAGTTTTCCTGGATTTGCACGCAACTCGACTAAATCCGAAGAATGTTTGAATCTAACAGCTAGGAAAACTTCGAGGGTAAGGGACTCGAACTTGATTAGATTGCTGGATTTTTCCTTTTATTTTTGATGCATGCTTAAGCTTAGTTCTAGTTCATAAATAACTGAAAATTTATCCATCAAAAGTGTTTTGATAAAACAAGTTAATTCAATCATTAATATAAAAGTTTGTTGAAAAAAATCTATTACAATTATATACAATAAAGCAAGTTTGATATAAAGTCAGTCCAGTTGTATTAACACATGTTATAGTTCAAAAAAATCATGATACCGTAATTCATGTTCATAATATTTTATAAACCGAAACTCCATTTATTTTTTCTTTCATTTTTTATGTTCAAAACCAGGATTCCACACTTATTGTTGTTTACCATTTGCCATTTAGAGAAAAACATAATGTACCAAAAACATTTCAAAAAATGGTATCAAACTTCCATTTTTGAGGAATATCCAAAGGGTATTTTGGTAATTTGATGTTTCCATAGTCATGTAACATGTGGTCTTTCAATCAAATTTGCCCCCTCCCCCTTCTTATTAAATTCTGTAGCTTTTATATAAGTATTCACGTGCTTTGTGTATATTGTACTAATTAAATATAAAACTATTATCATATATACTAAATTACTAAATTTGATTGTGGCAAATATATATTTTCAATGGAACTGTATATATTATTATATAGATTCATGTATTAAATTATTATTTAATCATATATAAAGTATCGTTAGCAATATTTTATTTTGGGGGACAAACACACACATATACAATATATATTTATATATATGTTCACAAGTTACAACACACCTTCCAATTTGATATTATAATTTTTTTTTATGTATTGATACACAACGTTTGAAGTGTATGCATGTGAATATATATACATACATATATATATATATATTAATACCATAAAATAATTTTTTTATATTAGTATAACTTATATTAATACATATATATACACGTGTGCGTCTAAATGTAGTAAAAGAAATAAATTTCATGTATTCCATAAATACATATACGGGAAATGGTGGATATATATGTTCCTATAAGTTTAAAATAAGATAATATGACAAATATAAGCCATAAATGTAGGCTATTATGCTCACATAAAAACCATTTCATTTATTTATACAAAAAGATACCTCCTACCCCAACATAAACCTCTTTACATTGAACAACATGAATACCTAACCATATATATGGGAAGTTTTAAATACGACCTTTTTAAATACATGAAAATCATATAATTCGTATAAGTTAGCTTTTTAAAAAGTTAAGAAAAACAACATTTAGGGGGTGTTTGGTTGGGGGTATTAGAGGGTTAGGAATGGGAATGGAAATGATTGATGTTGTTTGGTTCAAACAAGGAATGATAATGGAATGAATAATGTTGTTTGGTTTACCAAATATAATCAATCATTATAATAGATTTTCCAAAAATTCATTCCTCCCCAAATTGGGGGGAATAGAAAGGAAACATTCAGACTTGTAAAACTAGCAACTCATATATACCAAATCAACTGTTTGAACGAGATCTGTTTGAACGAGATCTGGAAGCATTGTTTGGAGCCTTCATCTGGTTCGATTTTGTTTTTATTTCTCATGGTTCGATTTCGTTTCTTCTTGTTCTTCATCTTTTCCCGATTTGGTTCAGTTTTGTTCATCTTGTTCGATTTTGGTTTTTCCAGATTTGGTTTTATTTTGTTCACCCTGTTCTTTGTTTTTTCTTCCATTTTTTCATTTGGTTTGATTTTGGTTCTTTTCAGACCTTGTTCGATTTTTTTTGTTTTCAGATCTGGTTTGATTTTGTTCATTTGTTCTTCTTTTTGGTGGACGATGGCAGAAGCAAAGATGGAGAAGAAATGGGTCAATTTTGGATTTTATAGATTGCATTTGTTTGATGCTTCCTTCATTCGTTGGAAATCAATTAATGGAGATATGCTGTTGGAAATGGTGAAGATGACATTGTGTGTGTGGAAGAAGATGGAAGTTTTATTTTTTATTTTTATTTTTTCTCTTGAAACACCCAGTAATACAAGGGAATATACAAGAATATAATAGAATATAATGATAAATAATCATTCCCATTCTACCCTATTTTCATTATCATTCCTATTTTCATTCCTTTAGACGAACCAAACGCCCCCTTAGTGATTTATGAGACTTTTGATTTTTTTTTATTCCAAATATACCCTTGTTAGTTTTTACACTATCAATTTTTAAACATGTTTTTTTTGTCATTTTACAGTCGTAAGCTACATTATCAGCTAGTTATGTCAAATGCATCTTATTCATTAGCCAGTTTATCAATCATCGGCTACATTATCAGTTATAAGCTAGCTTATCAGCTAGTTTGTGAAACATAGTCTTAGTTTGATGAGTATTTTGATTATTTTTTATCTAATATTCATTATCTGTAAATATCCATACATGAACTATATATATATATATATAATCATCTTATTCTACAGACTCGTTAATTTGTGCAAACTATGTAAACCATGGTTATACCAATCAGAATCTATTTTTCTAATAGAATGTAGTTTTTATTTTTGTAAGGGTAATTTAATTTTTGTTACTTCGTATCAGTTTTTTTTTTTGTGATGTTTAATTATAGGAGTTGGTGGTTATAATGTTGGATTCTGCAATTAATCTATATATATATATAGGGTCAGGTTCAAAAGTAAACTAATTTTTCATTGTGAACATGAGGACAGCTGAGAACGTGGCACGTGGCATATTCAGTTTGAATATATGTGTTATTCAAACTAAATAACATTGCATTCAGTGTTGGTGTTATTCAGTTTGAATAACACATAAATATTCAAATTGAATATGTCAAGTGACACGATTTTAGTGGTCCTCATGTTCACAGCCAAAATTGAGTTCACATTTGAACTTTCCTCTCTCTCTCTCTCTCTCTCTATATATATATATATATATATATATATAGATATATAGAGAGAGAGAGAGAAGAAAAAATGTTTCAATTACAAACCATGTAATTCTAACAAATTATATAAATCATTATATCATATAATAATAGCGATGTATATGAACAATTATCATGATTTATTAATCAAACTAAGATATATATGAAAGATGATGATATTCATCCGTTACGAATATGACTTTAAATCAATAAACAAAATTGAATCATAATCAGATATTTATTAAATTGGATAAATGAATTTTTAGGAATATTACAAACCTAATCCTTAATCCCTAATAATATTGATCAAGTACATACCAACTCAAAAGGTACTTGAATCTTTATTTAGTTTGTGGAAGTTATTTTACTGTTTCTTTGACATATACTACCTCCGTCCCAAAATTATTGTCCAGTTTTGACTTTTGAAAGTTTTTTTTGTCAACTTTGACCTTAAATACTTTTGTTTCTGTTATATAATACTTGTTGAAAATTATACCAATGAAAATACATTAAAAACACAACACATTCATATATTTTGCATCAAGTATTATATAACACAAACAAAAATATTTAAGGTCAAAGTCGAGAAAGACAGACTTTCAAAAGTCAAAACTGGACAATAATTTTGGAACGGAGGGAGTAATATTTATGTAACGGAACAAATATCAATCCTATTTCACGTATTTTATAAAGTTTTGAACTCTTGACTTTTTTAAAGAGCTAGGCATCATAGTAACCCTGGTGTTACCAATAGCTCTTGCTAAACCTATCTACCTGGTCAACCTTTGGCCTTTGACATATATTTTTTTGATGAAGGTTGTTTCTTCATGTTCTAATGGGTACTTTCAAGCTATTTATTTTATGACCAAGTAATTAAAGCAATTATGTAGTCTTTATACAATTCAAATATTCATTTATTATAAAAATTAATTGCCTTAAAGGGAACAATTTTGACATATATAAAATTTTAAAAAAGAAGCAATTTATTGCTGCATTTATAACAAAATGTTCCACAACGCGACAAGCACATTATTTGTATTCTTTATCGAGTAAATTACAAATTTGGTCCCTGTGGTTTACCAAAAGTCTCACTTTTGGTCCCTACAGTTTAAAAATTACACTTTAGCCACTAGAGTTTACGTTTTCGTCCAATTTTGGTCCCTGAGTCTAACAGACGTTAAATAGTGCCGTTAGCTCAGGGGTAATTTCGTCCTTTTACCCTTTTTTTTTGTCTTTTTCCTCTTTTTTTTTTGTCTTTTCCCTTTACTCTATTTATTTATATATATACAAACACACACATAAATACTTCATCTTCACCATCATCACAACCACCACCACCCACCCACCCATTTAATCCACCACCACCATCCATTTCATCCACCACCAACATACCTACTTTACCCACCACCACCACCACCACCACACCTACTTTACCCACCACCACCACCACACCTACTTTACCCACCACCACCCACCAACTTTACCCATCACCACCACCACCACCACACCTACTTTACCCACCACCACCACACCTACTTTACCCACCACCACCACCCACCTACTTTACCCATCACCACCCACACCCACTTTACCCCAACACCACCACCCACTTTACCCATTTTACCCACCATCACCACACACTCACTTTACCCACCATCACCACACACTCACTTTACCCACCCACGATTTGCCGGTGATCTCGGCTGAGCCGCCTGTCCACTCGTCGGCGCCGACCTCTGTCTCCCGGCGGAATAATACCCGGAACCACGGTTGTTGCTGATTTCGGATCTGGATCTGACCCGACCTGGTTTCTGGTTTCTCAACTTCGTCGGCGATCTGTCGGTAACTCTTCGACGAGGAATAACCTCGACGACCTCCTCTTCAAATGTGGTGGTTGAGTTACTCTCGCTGCAGATCTCGGATGGTGGTGGGTAAAGTGGGTGGGGTGGTGGTGGGTAAAGTGAGTGTGTGGTGATGGTGGGTAAAATGGGTAAAGTGGGTGTGGTGATGTTGGGGGTAAAGTGGGTGTGGTGGTGGTGGTGGATAAAGTAGGTGTGGTGGTGGTGATGGGTAAAGTGGGTGGGGTGGTGGTGGGTAAAGTAGGTGTGGTGGTGGTGGTGGTGGTGGGTAAAGTAGGTATGTTGGTGGTGGATGAAATGGATGGTGGTGGTGGATTAAATGGGTGGGTGGTGGTGGTGGTAGGTGGTGGTGGTGGTAGGTGGTGGTGAGGATTAAATGGGTGGGTGGTGGTGGTGATGAAGATGAAGTATTTATGTGTGTGTTTGTATATATATAAATAAATAGAGTAAAGGGAAAAGACAAAAAAAAAAAAAGAGGAAAAAGACCAAAAAAAAAAAAGGAAAAAGACAAAAAAAAAAAGGTAAAAGGACGAAATTACCCTGAGCTAACGGCACTATTTAACGTCTGTTAGACTCAGGGACCAAAATTGGACGAAAACGTAAACTCCAGTGGCTAAAGTGTAATTTTTAAACTGTAGGGACCAAAAGTGAGACTTTTGGTAAACCACAGGGACCAAATTTGTAATTTACTCTTCTTTATCATATGCAATGTTTTGGAAATCGGTTTTTTAAGCGGTGTAATGACTGGTTTCCGATTCAACCAGTTATAAATATTTTTGTGTATTTTTTTATTTTCTTTTATACATATATACATACATACATAAGGGGAAGTTTAAGGGAAAACTTCAAAAAATAGAAAAGAGTAAATTATGGATTTGGTCCCTGTGGTTCTCGTTTTTTTACTACTAAGGTCCCTAAACTAGAGAAATTATGGATTGGGTCCCTGTGGTATTCAATTTTGCACTACTAGGGTCCCTCTCCTTAACTTTGTTAACGGAGACACACGTTAACTCACGGGTATTAAAGTCATTTTTGTCTATTTTTATATTAAATTATTTTTTTGTTTTTTTATTTTTTTCCTTTTCTTTTTTTTTTTATTTTTCTTATTTTTTTTATTTTTATCTTTTTTATATAATAAGGACTTTCTCTCTCTCTCTCTCTCTCTCTCTCTCTCCTCTCTCTCTTCTCTCTCCTCTCTCTCTCTCTCTACACGTATCATTACCTACAACCCCATGTCTACCATCATCGTCATTCTTCAACCCTCAAAACAATTGTTGAGCTGTAGTGCTTTGAAGAAGCGTAGGCCTTTGTCACAGAATCTGTGTTGAAGAATCTCCGAGGATTCGCCGAAAATTGCAAGTCGGTTGAGTGTTTGATGAGAGAGAGAGAGTTGTCACAGGTCTGGGAAGACGGGGTTTTCAGATCTGCATGTTCCTTTCTTTTTTGCTCTGGTTTGAATCAAACAGGGTGTCAAGGTAAGGAAGGGAGGGGCCACGGTGATAAAGACGACCGGAGGATGAGTTGAAGGGTGAGCTGCCATCGGAGGATGGTTGTCGCCGAAGGGTAGGTTGAGGGTTGAAGGATGACGATGATGGTAGACATTGGGTTGTAGGTAATGATACGTGTAGAGAGAGAAAAAAAAAGTTCTAATTATATAAAAAATAAAAAGAAAAAAATAAAAAAATAAAAAAATAATAATTTAATACAACAATAGATAAAATGACTTTAATACCCTTGAGTTAACGGAGTCTTCGTTAACAAAGTTAAGGAGAGGGACCCTAGTAGTGCAAAATTGAATACCACAGGGACCCAATCCATAATTTCTTTAGTTTAGGGACCTTAGTAGTAAAAAAACGAGAACCACAGGGACCAAATCCATAATTTACTCAATAGAAAATCAATAAACACCTTCGTAGCCCTCCATCTGGACCATATGCACTTGTGTAGTTGTGTATGCGGGTAATTTGAATTCTTTTTTGAGTGTTTATGCACAAGTGCATTATGCACCTATGCATATGCATGTGGCATATAACAAAATTACCCATGTGCACAAGTGCATACTGTCCAAATGAAGGTCAATGAGGGTGTTCATCAGTTTTCCGTTTATTTGAAAAAAATTCCCTTCAACCTCACCATCAATATATATATATATATAGACGAAAGTTCAAATGTGAACTTGTGAGTCCGATATTCAACAAGGATGCAATAAAAGGACCACTACAAGCAATCACAAGACTAAATGACGCTCAAATAGCGGTAATCAAGCATATAAATGAAAGATATACAACACCACAAAACATATAACGAAAGTTGTCAGTTACTTGATTATTGAAAACGTTAACTAACGACCCATATTTATAGAGTCGAAGTTACACAAAGCACCCCTAGAGTCTATGACTCTTTTAAGAGGCGCACAAAAGTATTGTTCAAACTAACTATTACAAATGTTTCAAAAGACGCCCCTGACTTCTTTACAACTAAACCAGTCAGGTTCTAACATTCTCCCCCTTTGGGAAGAAGTCAGAAAGGCGGCGGATACTTCAGATCTGGTTCCCAATACGAGAGCTACAGGTACTCGTCCCATTCGCGGATCGATCTCGTACGCAGCTCCATCGCAGTCTCAACTCTTCTCAGCATCAGTCTTTCTTTCAGCTTGTTCTCGATCAGATGGGCCTCGATCAGTTTACTCTTCCAGTTTGTTCCCTTGTACGCTGGCATGTAGTTCTCTAACAGACGACTTCATTCCGTTGTACACGTACAGAAGGGTGCCGTCACAGAAGCTGGATAGCTCACTGAAACGCATGAACCTTCGTTGGTTCTTCCTGAAGGTGAGATACACAACACCATGCACCGGAACTCTCGTCGGAAAGTAGGGCAGGTATTGGTCAAGTAGATTGGCCTCCAGGTTAGGACGCAGCAGATTCACCTTCTGCTGTTTGCTTTCAATCGCCATCTGATAGCCTGTGAGATGCGCGAGGTTGATCGAGTGCCGTACGTACCTCTTGAGGACTTCCAGACCGTCTCTGAAGTAGTCTGGTTTCAGAATCGGGCCCTCAAGGTGTCTGATGAGTGTAAGGAGATCATCGAGATCAATATTGTCCAGATCGGCTTCTGTGAACATGTAGTCTCGGAGGTTCCCGTTGGGCTTGCCAGGGTTGTACATCCGCACGTGGAACTCAAGGAATAGCTGGTGTCCGAATTTGTAAGGACGGACATCAGTTACCTTGACGAACCGGTGCTTCTTTCTGATCTGTCCGTGCTCGCTCCAGCTGAGCTTCCTCTGGTAGATGTACGCGGTACGGCGGCGACGCTTCTTGACATGAGACAGGCCGAAGAAGACCTTCTTGGATCACGTGAAGAGGCGTTCCTGTTGGAAGATCCGTGTGAAGGATTCCTCCAGGAAGGGCCTAAATATGACGGTGTGGTTCCAACCTAGTCTGATCGGCTGCTGAGCTGTGAATGCTTCGGGCGTCTGTACCGTAGGGAGAAAGGTGTCGTACTCCTCACTAGAAACAATGTCGTCTGATCTCTTCCAAAACCGAAGGCTCTGGGCATGCTGGTTCAGGATCTTCCTTCCCTCGTCAGAGATACGAAGCTCGGAAGGATCCAACGGCGCGGTGTTTGAATCGATCAGGTCTATGGCAGGAGTCACCTTCTCGTGAGGAAACTGGACGGTCGTACCCACAGGGATAGCCTC
Source organism: Centaurea solstitialis (assembly GCA_030169165.1). NCBI lineage: Eukaryota > Viridiplantae > Streptophyta > Magnoliopsida > Asterales > Asteraceae > Centaurea > Centaurea solstitialis. Next base: position 34,382 of record JARYMX010000149.1, read on the forward strand.
GTACCTCCAGTTCGCGGCCTCTTCCGGTATGTCTTCGTCGGAATCATCGTCCAAAGGATCCGTGGGACGATCTGCAAGATCGGCAGGCTGATCTGCTGGTGGAGCGGTATCGGCCGGTGTATCATCGGCTGCAGTTCTGGAGCCGGAGGGGAGGTCTAGGCGAGCCCTCTTAGACGGTCCCTCCCCCTCATGAGGATTGGCGGCGTCGTCCGGATCATCATGTCCGCGTTTGGAGGGTTGAGCCTGAGACCTACAAGTTGCCTCAAGCTCGCGGACCCTCCGCAATGCAATCTCCAGCTGCATATCCCTGGTGGCGACCAACTGCTTGTACTGATCCACCTGTCTCTGAAGGGCATCATTCTGAGTGATGAGCTGAGCGATGACGATCTGGTGCTCAGCTTCAGAGACAAAGCCGGGAATCTCTTCAGCTAGTGGTGGTGGTTGTAGACGGAGGACGGGAGTAGGAGAACGGCTCGAGTCGCCAAAAGACGACCGCGCCCCTTCCTGGAATTTGCCCTTGATAAAGCGTTTGGCTTCATCCAGCTCCCTCTGACGGTCCTCGTCAGCTTTCCGAAGCGCTTCGATCTCGGCCCGACGGGCTTGGTCTTCCTGTTCCTTGACTGCTAAGGCCCTTTCAATGGCCGCCAGTCTTCTATCTTTCGCCGCGTCAGCCTTCTCGATGACTTCCAACCTGCTTTGGACAGCTTTTAGGATGCCGTCCGAATCCCTGGGTTCCAATCCCGACAGGGTCAACAACGGTTCATTTGCGAAACCGGTTGACAGGGAAAGCCCCGCAAAGGTGCTCCCCTAGCCCGCGCTGACGACTGGTGTGGCGTCAAGTGCAGCGGGGCTTCGGGTGGAAGTCGCCAGATGTGTACCTAGGGGCTCTAGGACTCTATGTGACATGAATGATGGCGAGTGCTGGGGATGAGCAACTCTGGTTTCAACACCGATCGACTTCAAGCGAGTGAACGATGGAATAGGTGGTAAAGCCCCGTGTTCTGATGAAACGACCACCTGTTGGGAGGTGGTCGAGTGGATGGCTTGGGTGTGCATTTGCGTTGGTTGGCTGCCAACGACTTGACTACTCGGCATTGGCCGAGTAGCATCGGTGTGGGATGCCTCTGTGGAGGATAGACTCTTGGCTGGTTGGGTTCCGATTTCTGGTTGCCTAGGTTGGGCCACTTCTACTTTGGCCTCTTTTTGGGCTTCTAATGCCTCTTCAACCTGTTGGGCCTCTTCTCCTTCGGCCTCTTGATTGACCGGACCCTGGCTTTCTCCCTCAAAACCTTCACTACCCGCTCCTATCTGCATCCAAGACTCGCTCTGAGCCTGTTCAGCGACCTCAGTGTTCAACGTTCGGTCTTCCGTCCCGGAGTAGTCAAGTAGTTGGACGGAGTCGCTTTCGTTGAAAGAGGAAGTGGAGACGTCATCATCAAAGGCCTTGCCTTTTCCTTTGCCTTTTCCCTTTCCTTTCCCTTTGCCCTTGCCCTTGTCCTCTCCCGGGCCTTCCTCCGGATCCGAATCTGGTGGCGTTGTGTCGGACGAGCTACTATCAGGATCACCAGATGGAATCGTCGGGAGGCGCGATGTGGTGGCCTGAGGAGGCGGTGAAGTATGGGTTGGTTCTTCCGGCGATGCAGCAGTGACATCTCTATCTGAGCTAGTAGGAGTAGATCCCGAGGCGTCCTTCGGAGTAGATGGTTCCTGAATCTCCGGGGACTCGGGGACAGTAGGGAGTCCTGGAAGCCGAGTCGTGGACCTACGTTGTGGAACGTACTCCTTCACCCGCGGAGTTGGCAAAAGTGGATCTTCGTGCATGCGTTGGCGAAGACGTCTCAACCTTTCTTCTCGAGTCTTCGGTAGGTCGGAAGATGTAGAAGCAGAAGCAGCGTGAGCGGTGGCGGATCTGCGGATAATACTACCCAAGTTTTCCCTCACGTCAACGCTCATCACATTACCCGAGCCAGAGGCCCCCCCCAGTGGGACCCCGGCGCCTCGGACGTAAGGCCCGAGGACTAGAAGGGACGGGTTGCGCACCCTGGGCAGGACCTTCCGGTTCTGGAGGGTCCATAGGTGCGTCTCCTAGACCTAGGCGATTCCTATATCTTACCACACTCGGAGCCCACTGGTCTAGTGCGTTGAGGACGTGCGGAGGAATCGGCATCTCGTACTGTCCCTCGGTGTAGTCTCGCTTGGCTATCCAGCTGATCTTCTTCGGCTTGATGACTGAATGACCGGAGCGGCGTGGAATTTCCGGATTGCGTTCCATATGGTCACGGATGATGAGACCATAGAATCTCAACCACGGAATGGAGTGGTGTCTGGTGCGCTCCCTAGTCGTCAGATCCTTGGTTATGTCAAGCCATAACTGGGCGGCGATGTCGATGTGGCGTCCGTAGGCGACTGAATGGAAGATATGCCAGAAGGAGGTAGTCGCCTTGTCGATGCCTTTTGTCTTCGAGGATAGGCACATGTTCATTAAGTTGAACAGTTGTGCCCAGATTGGTGGTAAGTGGCTCGTGGTGATCTGAGACACGCCTTTCACCTCCTCGGTAACCCCAAGAGCTAGGATTTCGCTCATCAGAATGGGGCCCGAGACCAGTTCGTCGAAATCCTGGTGGCCGCCATCAGTAGCGGCAGGGAGGCGAAGGATGCGGCGGACGTCCTCCATAGTAATGACCAGTTCGGTTTGATCCACCCGACCAATGATCGAGAAGACCCCGAACCAGGTGTCAAGAACGGCAGTATGCCAGAACTGCTGCAGGTAGATCGCTGGTACCTCGGCAGTTGCCGTCACGGCGTATGAGATAGGATGAGCTCGGAGGATCTCCCTCACTATAGTATGTTGCACCTTGACAGAAGTGAGGATCACATACTCGTTGTTCTGAGGTATGTGAACCATCTCCGTAGGGTCAATCAGAGCTCGATCAGCTTCTTGATCGATCGGAGAAGAAGGGCGTTCTCTCTGGTTTGCCATTTCAGGATCGTAAAGAAGTAGTCGGATCGTCGAACGGATCGATAACGAACGCTCGGGGAAGCCGGGAAGTCGATGGGTCGAACGGGGTGTTCTTCGTGTTCTTGATCGTCAGAGAAAAATTCTGATAAGTGGTTTGAAAATTTGAAAGTGATAACTGAATTCAGTTATCAACTCCCGCTTTTATATTTTTGATAACTTATCAGGTTTTTTGAAAATTTTATCTGATAACTGCTCTCACAGATCACGACTATCACGAAATGACCGAATGAACCCCGAACATAAGGTTTGAAAGAATTTCAAAACTTCCCCTGAACTTGTGGTTTTTCAAAAGTTTGCAAAAACGGTCCCTGAACATTGAAGTTGTGGAGACTGGCAGAACAGGTCCCTGAACTAGTCAGAATTGGAACCTGTCACTTCCAGTCCCTTAACATAACAAGTTCATAGAATATACAAGTTCAGCCCCTGGATGTTTATTGAAACGACTCACCTGGAAATTTCTGAGATCGGATTTATCACCGGTTCTGACACGAATGGACAGAAGTTTTATTTTGAATCCCGGGTCCTAAACTGAAGTATTCAGAAGCCGTACATCGGTTTTACAACCTGCAAGAAAATTTAAGATTGGTATCCATCGCAGATTGGATCCAAAAGAGTTAGATTTAAACAACATTAATACAAAAGCTCCCCCTAGATATATGCGACACAGGAGCTCCCCCTATACACATGCATATATTTAAACGACTGGCTCCCCCTAGAAATCTGCCGGGGGATCTAGCATGCCCAGTTTACTAAGTAAATAGTAATGGCGCTTCTCGTCAAAAGCTTTAGTGAACAGGTCAGCTATCTGACGTTCACTTTCAACGAAAAACAGTTCAACGTTACCTTTCTCGACGTGATCTTTGATGAAGTGATATCGAATATCGATATGTTTCGTCCGAGAGTGTTGAACTGGATTTGCCGCAATCTGTATGGCACTGCTAGAATCACAGTAAATCGGAATCCGATGCATGGTATAGCCATACTCCGCCAGTTGAATTTTCATCCAAAGAACCTGTGAACAGCAACACGCTGCAGCGACATATTCTGCCTCAGCTGTTGAAAGGGATACACAGTTCTGTTTTCTCGAGGACCAACTTACTAACTTGTCCCCTAGAAACTGGCAGGCTCCTGACGTGCTCTTCCTGTTTAACTTACAGCCTGCATGATCTGAATCTGTAAAAGCTGTTAGTTCAAAACCAGAATCCTTAGGGTACCAAAGGCCAAAATTAGGTGTGCCCTTCAGGTACTTAAGGATTCTCTTGACAGCCCCGAGATGAGATTCTCGAGGGTCGCACTGAAAACGAGCACATACACACGTGGCAAACATAATGTCGGGTCTACTTGCCGTGAGATAAAGCAAAGATCCAATGATCGCACGATACACTTTTTGGTCAACCGGATTACCAGACGTATCTGCATCCAGTTGGAATGACGTGGACATTGGAGTTGAAGCAGACTTAGGTCCAGTAAAGTCAAAGCGTTTTAAAATGTCAAGAGTATATTTGGACTGGTTTATAAAAATCCCTTGCGGGGTTTGACGGACTTGAAGTCCCAAGAAAAACGTAAGTTCGCCCATCATACTCATTTGAAATCTGGACTTCATTATCTGCTCAAACTCTGTGCAAGACTCAGGGTTTGTAGATGCAAAGATGATATCATCCACGTATATCTGCACTACAGTCAAATGATTGCCTGACCTTCGAAGAAACAGGGTAGGATCGACAGTACCCTTTTTGTATCCGGACCCAAGCAAGTAAATGGTAAGAGTTTCATACCAGGCACGAGGTGCTTGCTTTAATTCGTAAAGTGCCTTGTCGAGCACGTAAACGTGTTCCGGGTACTTGGGATCAATAAATCCCTCAGGTTGCTCAACATACACTACTTCTTGAAGTTCTCCGTTCAGGAAAGCGCACTTGACGTCCATCTGGAAGACCTTCATGTTCTTGTGAGCTGCATACGCGAGAAAAATCCTGATGGCCTCGATTCTAGCCACCGGAGCGAACGTCTTGTCGTAGTCGATGCCTTCCTGTTGACGGTATCCCTTGGCGACCAGACGAGCCTTATTACGGATAATAAAATCGTTTTCATCTTTCTTGTTGCGGAAGATCCACCTCAAGTCAACGATTCTGATTTTTCTTGGTCTTTCTACAAGGCGCCAGACTCTGTTTCTCTCGAATTCGGCAAGCTCATCCTGCATGGCCCTTACCCAGTCAGGATCAGAAAGAGCGTCCTGGGTCTTGGTTGGTTCAAATTGACTCAGGAAGCCGCCGAAAAGGATTAGGTTTTCATCTTTCTTTGAAGAGCGAGTTGTCACTGGAGCAGATGGACTACCGATGATGTTGGTAGTGGAATGGCTTCTGGTCCACTTTCTGGAATGGGGAATAGGATCGTATTCCATGTTGTTTTTTGAGTCATTCTCATCCCGAATGGCGGAGGAGAGAAGACTAGCATCCGGATCAGTATTTAACACAGTCTCCGGACGGGGTTCACGAACCACTTCAGCATAAGTTCTGGATGGAGAAGGTGGCGGAACAACTTCAGGAATTGGTGCAAGAACAGTGGACACTGTCTGTTCTCGGACCGCTTCGACTGCAATTTCAGGAGAGGGTTGTGTTGAAGAGAGCTTAGAGGGGGAGAGAACAGTTTCCTCATTCAAAGTGTTGGAAGAGGATTCTGTTTCTGTGATCGGGTTAAGTACAGACATCGGTTCTACAGAGTCAGAGGAGGTTTCTCCTACAGCGGTAGAACAGGATGTGCTCTCATTTACGAATGCATCTGCGGATATGGTTGTTGATGAAGGAATGGAATGATCAGCAGGAGCAGGAACAATGATTGGACCAACGAGGGTTGTTAGATCAAATTCTGCTAAGTCAATAAAATCAAATCCAAGCGAGTCAGTAGGAACAGTTGTGCTCGGTGGTGAAACAGTGTGCAATTCAGGGAAGACAGAAGTAGCTGAATTAGGGCTGGTACTAGAATACATCTCAGTCTCAGAAAAATCAACGTACCGACTCTCAAAGATGGATCGGGTCCGTTTGTTGTATACACGGTAAGTCGCTGAGTTATGTGAGTATCCAATGAAGATAGACTCATTCGCCTTAGTGTCAAACTTTCCCAGATCATCTCTGTTGTTCAGTAGATAGCATATACAACCGAAAACTCTAAAGAATTTAATATTCGGCTTACGCTTGTTGACCATTTCGTACGCGGTTTTACCAGTCCGCTTAACGATTAGAGTCCTGTTCTGAGTGTAACAGGCAGTTGATACAGCTTCAGCCCATAGGGATAGAGGTACACCAGAATGTGCTATCATGGATCTAGCAGCTTCGACCAACGTACGGTTTTTCCTTTCTACGACTCCGTTTTGCTGGGGAGTACGTACAGCAGAGAAGTTGTGAGAGATGCCCACTTCTTCAAGGAAAGACTGGAGTTTCGCATTCCGAAACTCTGTACCGTTGTCGCTTCTCAACTTCTTCACCTGACGACCCAAGAGGACTTGGATTCGTTTGATGAAGGCGATGATTAGATCTGCAGCGTCAGATTTGGCTCTAAGGAATTCGAGCCATGTGTACCGAGAGTATTCATCGACAAGTACAAGCATATATTTCTTGCGTGCAAGACTTTCGACTCTCATCGGTCCACAGAGATCCATATGCAGCATGTCAAGGGGATGGTGACAGTTTGTCTCCATCTTTGGAGGATGCGAACTCTTCTTCATTTTCCCTTTCTCACAGGCTGAGCATAGAGTGTCTTTAGATAGTCGTGTCTCCGGTAGACCATTGACAAGGTGTTTAGCTACGAGCTTGTTCATATCCCTGAAGTTCTGATGAGACAAACGCTGATGCCACAGCCAGCTTTCTTCCTTCGTTGCTTTTGCGAGAAATACCACTGTTTCCATCTGTTGAGGAACAGCATAAAACATTGTGGTATAAAGGTGACCGTTCCTTCGAGCGCGAAGAATCACGTTTCCATCCTCGTCTTCAATGTTGCTCCCGAGAATGAATGTCTTCACAAGATATCCTCCATCACAGAATTGGCTTGAACTGAGTAGGTTAAATGGCAGTCCTTCAACATAGCGCACATTCTTGACGACGTGTTCTCCGTTCGTCATGCTTCCATATCCTATGATCGGTAGACGTCTCTTGTCTACAAGCTTGACAAAGCCTTCAGCTCTAACGACGTAGTCGAAGAGGATGTTGCGCTGCCCAGTCACATGTCTGAAGGCTCCTGAATCAAAGTACCACATGTGACTGCCCTGCAAAACGCAAGATCAAATTTGTTTAGGAACCCATTGCCACATGGGTGTCCTACCGTTAGAAACAGATAAAGCAACCGGTGAAGTATCCTTTTCAGATTTCTCTTTAGGCTTAGGAGACTTCACAGGAGGCAAAGCACTTTGCTTTGTCATTTTCTCTTTTCTTTCCCGGTGAGGACTACCTGACTTACTATAAGCATTTGCATTACCAGGCATATCAACACGCATGTAATTATCAAACAAAGAACATATATGGTTTTTGAAAGCTGTAAGATTATCAGAATTCGCTGAGCGATTAAAGTGTACAGACTTTGATTTCATGTTTGAATTACAACTAGGTGGGTTGTAGCCAAGACCAGTATGATCATGACCACCCCATTTAGGGAAAGCATTAAAAGAGTTCTTCTTCTTCCGATATCTCCTTCTTCGTGGCTTCACATTCGCAGTTCCATCACCTGTCCTCGCATCTGCATGAAAAGCAAGTTGTGAGTTGGGTGACGGCTTAACTAGAATGGATTGACCACCTTTGAAATTAGCGATGTTTTGACAAACTGATTTTAGCATTTTCAAAGGTTGTTTGTGTTTGGAGTTCTCACCAACATTAAAGGAGCTAGAATGAAAGTCTAGTCCCTTAATGGGTTTCACCAAGCTATTTGTATCTGTAGATTTTGAATTCTGTGTCTGTGTTACTGTGGGTGTGTGTGGCTTAACTGACTTCCCTTTGTCAGTACCAGCACATTTTGCACTTTCAGTGTTTATCACAGACACTGATGCAAGTGGCTTAGGAGAACTGATTTGCTTTACAGCAGGTGCCTTTGGCAAAACAGGTTTTCTTAAAATATAACCTGAAGGAGGATCATCAGCGTCCAAAAACACCTTCACATCATACACAACGTTAGGATCTAATTCGAGTTTAGGCTTGGTTGACCTAAGGTCTGGTATGATTGATGAGTTGCAGGTACAAGAATCCCAAGAGTCAGATTTTCTAAGAAGGACACCCGTCTTTTCAACTGATTGATTTGACAACATTGATTTGCGAAAGATTGACCAAACAACAGTTCCTTTTCATAAAAGAAGTCCTTTTCCATCGAGTTATTAACAAATTGGACAACTAGTTGTGTTTGGAGATCCGCAAATTTGTTTTTAAAACATGAGCAAGAAAACTTTGCGTCCTCACATTGGGTTGTCATACTTATCCTTTCGGCGTTTGCCTCATGATAACTATGTTCCAATGATTTGATATGGCTGTCTTTTTCAGAAAGAATCGACTCAAAGTTCTTTATCTTATTGCGACAGGCATCAAGTTCTACGGCTTTGGACCTAAGATGGAACAATTCCTTTTCTATACACACTGGGGCAGGAGGCTGAGTTGCGGAAACATCCAAAGGTTGGATAACATCAGCATCCTCGGATGTATCTATCTCCCTAGTGTCATAGCTGAAGTTTAGATCCTCATAGTTGATGGGTGGCATTGCTACCTTAGGTGTCCTAGCTTTGATGCCTTCCCAGCTAGTGAAAGTATTCTCTGGATTACTAGCAGGGGTAAAGATGGGACCACTAGCAACAGGACTGGAAGGTGGACTGCTGGTTGAACTATTGGCAGGACTGGTGGTAAAAGACACGGTTTTTCCATCTATTATCTCAGTAAAGGTCACAGTCTGCATTACATAGTTATCATTGTCTTGTCCTTTGACTAACCTAGGTTCAGGTTTGGAAGCACTCATACTGTCATAGTTGTATAGATGTGCAGGTGCTTTTTCAAGAATGCTTTTCTCTGAATGTCCCAACCCAGGTTTGGCTTGATAAAAGGGATGTTGAGTGGTTTGCTTGGTAAGCAGACTCAAGGTATGTTCAGATTGTCCTCTCTTTAGATTGTTTTCCTCAAGCTCTTCTATTTTTATAAACAGTTTTGTTCTTTCCAAGGAAAGAATGTGAAATTTGAGCTTGAGTTCCTCACGACTACTTTCAATTTCGTCGTGAGATTTTTGAAGATCAAGGAGCTTGGTTTCGAGGATAGATTCTCTAATCCCAGACTCAAGCTCCATTCTGTTAAAGTTCTCGGTGAGGTCCTCTAAACTACTTTTATACACAGCACTCTCTATTCTGAATCTCGCGACGAGAGCTCTTTCCATTTGGAGTTGGCTCTCAAGTCTTAGAGTTTCAGACTTAGACAGATCATTTGTCAATAATGAACAAGAATATACCTCAGCTTCTTCATCTGTTGAGTCATTTGGGGAACCGGATATGCATGGTTCCTCAAGATCAGCCATGAGGCAGAGTCCTTGCACGGCAGAGGGGCTTTCATCATCTGAGTCTTCTGGCTCCATTATCCAGTCTTCCTCATCAGCTAACAGCACCTTACCTTGCTCTTTCTTCTTCATCACGGCAGCCTTCTTCTCAAAGTAGGCAGAGTCTTTGAGTTTCTTCTTGCAATCAGATGCATAGTGACCCGGGTCACCACAGTTGTAGCAGGTGGGAACCCGAGCAGGGTTTCTGTTCTGATTGGCTGCGGGTGGAGCTTCTAGAGCTGGTAGCTTGTTCTGCTGTGGAGGTTCGGTTCCACCGGTGTTGTTGTGCTGACGACCATCATCATTTGTTTTCTGGTTCTGATTGTTGTAGTTAGAACCAGATTGGTCGTTCCACCTTTGATTGTAACTACCTCCCTGATATCCTCTGTTTCCGTGGTAGTTGTTGGAGTTGTAGTCGTGATCCCTTTGTTGTTGCTGGTTGTTGTTGTTGTAGCTTTGTCTTCGATCTTGATAAGATCCTTGATTGTTGTATCCAGAACCATCACGATGTTGATAGTTGTTTGTTCTTCCTTGATCGTTTCTTTGGAAGCTTTCTCTTGACTGGTACCCGCCTTGGCTAGACTGACCTCCCACAAACTGAGGTCCTTGTCTGAATTTGTTGAAGCGTTGGGGATTTCCCCGAAATTTAGCCATCAAGGCGAATGAGTTCTCTAGCTGAAACATCTCCTCTTCGGTAAGTCCGTCATCAAGAACTACAGGTTCTTCAACGGTGTAGTTTTCATGAGAGGACGATCCTCTATTTGACAACAAGGCCAAGGTAGGAGGATCGATTTTCTTTTCAGTTTTACCGAATAAGGTTTCTTCATGAGGTAGCATCATGCTATACAGATCATGAAGTCCAAGCTGGCCAAGATTCTGGCTCACTTGGATGCTGATTGTGACAGATTGCCAGAGTTTGTTCAGTCTTTTGAGGAATTTTATATTCACCTCGTACTTGTTCTTCTCCAAGCCAAGTCTCCGCAGATCGTTTACACAGATATTTAAATGATTGTAGGTTTCAGTCAGCGTCTCTCCCTCGCGAGCACAGAAGCTTTCGTACGCGTTCATAGCGTTCTCCTTTTGGCCTTCTAGTGCCTTGTCACCACCCTGCATTTGTTGTTCAATGCCCAGCCACATTGCTCTGGCATCTTTACAGCTGTCCACCCTCGCGAACATGTCATTAGGTAGAGCCATAGTGAGTAACGTGAGAGCACGTTTGTCAATGGCTGCACGAGCACGTTGTTCATGAGAGAACACGTCGTAAGGTTTTTCAACCTCATATGCAGGTAGATAGGGAGTGACATCAGTTCTGGCTACTTCAGCTACAGTAACCGTCGGTCTGATTGGTCCCTCAGTGATAGAGACCATCAGTTTGTCATCCAACAGATCAAGAAAGTTAATCATTCGGCGTTTCCATTGCTGGTATTCGCCGACGACTAATACTGGAGGTCGGGTTTCAGAACCGATACTGATTATTTCTTTTGACATTGCGTCCTCGGAAATAGGATCTGTTTTGAGTAGTTGGTGATTTCTGATTGGACAGAGCTTCCGCGCTTAAAGCGCTTCCTTTTATAGAAATTCGAAAATTTCAAAAAGAAAGGCCAAGGCGGGAAATCAGCAAGTCCCGATTCGGGAGATGCAAGTCCCGATACGGGAGAGAGTGAGTCCCGATTCGGGAGTCTAAGTGAAGTCCCGACTCGGGAAATTAGAGTCCCGATGCGGGAGTTCCAATTTCCAAACCGGGAGAGACAAAAAGATCCGATTCGGGGGTTGATGAGGAGATCCGATTCGGGAGTTCAGTGTTCCGAATCGGGACACGAGTGTCCAATTCGGGACTGAATGATCCGATTCGGGAATCTACAAAAACAGCAAAAACAGCTTCTTTTTCTGTCCAAAACTACCAAAACACGAGCTCTGATACCAATTGTGAGTCCGATATTCAACAAGGATGCAATAAAAGGACCACTACAAGCAATCACAAGACTAAATGACGCTCAAATAGCGGTAATCAAGCATATAAATGAAAGATATACAACATGACAAAACATATAACGAAAGTTGTCAGTTACTTGATTATTGAAAACGTTAACTAACGACCCATATTTATAGAGTCGAAGTTACACAAAGCACCCCTAGAGTCTATGACTCTTTTAAGAGGCGCACAAAAGTATTGTTCAAACTAACTATTACAAATGTTTCAAAAGACACCCCTGACTTCTTTACAACTAAACCAGTCAGGTTCTAACAGAACTCATCTTTCATTGTAAACGTGAGTACCAACAAAATTGCACCACGTGACAATCTGAATCTACACCTAAGCTTTCTTCGGTATGAATATCATGCACACTAAATAAAACCTTATTTAGTCTGAATAAAGCATGAATATTGAAACTGAATATTGCCACGTGGCACGGTAGTAGTGGTCATCACGTTCACAATGAAAAATGAGTTCACATTTGAATCTGGCCCTATATATGGTTCACAAATGAAATTCCATATATATAATATTATAATATACACGAAAGTACTGTTGCAAACTCAAATTTTATTGTGAACGTAAGGACAGTCGAGAGCGCAACACGTGACATATTTACTCGGAATAATAATGTATTATTCAAAGTAAATAACACAACATTCAATGTATCCATTAGCTTAGTAGTGTTTATACAAATCAAGTAATTTAAAAAAATATATGTTAATTTATAAGTTATATGAAATAATTTGAACACATTTACATGAACAATGAGTTAATTTTTGTTTTATCTTATTCTTAATATGTATGTTAAATGAAAAAACAATATAATAAAACCCCCAAAAAACATGTTTGCATATATAATTAATTGTATAAAACCTTGAAAAAGTTTAATATAATAAGATGCAAATAAGAATAAATTACAAATTTGGTACCTTAGGTTTCAAAAATCTAACGAATTTGGTCCTGACAATCTGTTTATTCCAATTTACCCCCGAAGTTTGTGATTTCGTAATAGATCTGGTTCATGTCACTAACGGACGTTATTCCCGTTAGTTAAGTGAGGGAAATTTGGTCCTTTCATTTTTTTTTATTTTTGAGATCAAAGTCCGAGGACCAAATCTATAATTTTATAAGGATTAATATTACAGGGGTGAGTTAAACCCTCCGCTTCCAAACCCAACCATCTCCTTCTCTCTCTTGCTTCCTTTTTTCCCGGTGAACCCTATCCGTCTCCGTATTCCCTTTTTCCAACGAACCCCCTTCATTTCATTCTTCTTTCTCGTTATTCAATTAGCAAGTCCCTTTTATATCGATCCACACGACCTCCTTTATAGTTCTCTGACGACCCACGATCCCTCCCTTCATTGTTGGTCGCCATCTCATTTGCAACTCCGGCCGCCATTGTCTCATGTAACTTCGACTGCCATCTTCTCCTGCAACTCCTTATACACATCCTCACCCTCACTAACTATACAGTGTTGCCTTACCATCTACCTCACGGCAACCTTACCCCGCCCCGCCATTTCCTATTCTGTTTTAGAACCATAGATGTCCCTCGAACCACTGTTGTCATCTATTGCATTGGCCTCTCTACCCCCTTTCTCGTCAACCTAAATCATTGATCTCTTCCCCCATTTATCGGTTTTAGTCGCTTTTTCACTATCTGATTGGGTCCCTACATCTGCATCTGGGATTTTTTGAGGGAGACAATCTAAAAACATAGAGAAATCTTTCGGTTTTCAATGGAATACGTCAGCAATGGCTTTCCAAAGGCAGTCGTCGATAGGGGTGTTAAAAACACGAAAACTCGAAGAGCCGAATTGAACCAAACTATATGATCCGAAACAGAGAAAACAGATACCCGAGCAACTCGTGACCCGAAAAACCCAAAAATAAGGGTACCTGCTAAGTCGCGGGTTGGGTTCGGTTCTCAAGATTTACTACTCGCGGGAACCCGCTCCGCCCCCTATATATTTTATTTATCAAGAAAAATATACTTTTTAATACTCTATAATAAAAAATTACTAATCTTTAAAAAATCTCCATCACATACCATGTTTTCTTCGTTCACCCTATTGCCATTGGTTTCTCGGTCGAATTCAGTCTAGATCGTTTTTGTACCGCGCGTATCGACGACAATCCTTCATACTCTTATGTTCATTTTCTAGTATTTTTTAGTGTTAATTGTTTTAGTTTGTCATAAAATAACTTCATTTTCTAGTATATATTTTGTGTACATCAAAACTCTCGACAAAATGCGGGTACCCATGAATCGAACCGTGGTTACCCGCACCTTTTTGGTTTCGTTCGGTGCGAGTACCCTCTCCACGCGGTTCGGTTTTTGGTAGTAAAATTAGGTACTCGCTGAAGGAATTATGTGCATAAGTTGACAAACCACTTGATCGCACATCCAACGTTATAAGTCACTTGAGGGTCACACCTGTGAGGACCTATAATTCGGATAGTATAATAACCCAGTTTGGAGAGTTTAGTTTTATAATAGTGAATTATAAAACTGTTGGGTGTTTTCTGTATAAACCCCAAAGTGAAAGGTTTCAGATAATTAATTAAGGTTATATATTTATTAGTTAAATAAATATATAATAAGTAATTGATTGGTTTATAATTATCTAGAAATAATTATATGGAAAATATAATTATGGTAATTATTCTTTCTTAGAGAGAAAGAAAGAATAAAGATAATTATGGTAATTATTCTTTCTTAGAGAGAAAGAAAGAATAAAGATAATTATGGAAATTATTCTTTCTTAGAGAGAAAGAAAGAATAAAGATAATTATAGAAATTATTCTTTCTTAGAGAGAAAGAAAGAATAAAGCTATATGGTAGTTTTTCCATATAAATAGATGTGCTAGGCCATCAATTATTCATTGAACTGAATAGTAGCCTTCTCACCAAGAAACCTCTCTCTCTCCTCTCTCTCTCTCTTCATCGATCTCACCAAGCAAGAAACCAGATCCGGTTTCGGTTTTGATTGATCGTGTTCTTCGCGTACCGTTTGTTCGTGAAGCATTCCGGGGTTAGATCCAGCTAGAGGGAATTCCGTTTGGTCGTTTACGGGTGGATCTATCTCAAGCAATCCAGGTAATAACCCTAAACCTATATATTAACTGTAATAAGATAAACAAATAAGATCTGTGATGTTTTCGGGATTTTAATCGTTATTGCTTCCGCTTAATCAAACCAGTTAGGTTTGATTGTTAAACCTTTGGGACAGTTTGTTTCATGTGGTTTTGTCGTGTGTCTCGACCAGTTAGTTTAGAGATCACGGTTTTTCTCGTGTCAGTTTGATACGAGGATCCCACAAAATCCCAACAGTGGTATCAGAGCCATTGGTTTGCTTATTGTTTATCTCGTTTTTGTTTAAAGTTTTAATCTTTATCAGTTTATGTGTAAGGATTAAAAACTTTATCTGTTTTAAGTTTTATCTGTTAGTATAAAATTGTTTTATCTGATAATCCTAAATTTTATCTGTTCGTGTAAAATTGCTTTATCTGATAATTGTTTAAGATCCGTTATAATTGTTGTATAAAGTTTTAATTTTTTTTTAACAGTTTGTTTAAGAATTAAAACTTTATCAGTTTGAGTAAATATCTTTATCAGTTTAACGTATTAGTTGGATTTTTCCGAAAAACCATCGTGTAGCGGCACGCGGCGGCGGAACGACGGCAACAGCCGGCCGAGCCGCCAAGCGGTGGCCTTGCAGCCACCAGGCCGTACTACCTAAGGCCGACAGGACGTGGCCTTGATCACGAGATCGGCCGTGGCCTGGATCGATAAACGGCCATGGCCTGTATCGATAAGCGGCCGTGGCCTGAAACATCCTAGGCCGTGGCTCGATCGCCACTAGGTCGTGGCTTGATTAGCCATAAGGCCGTGGCTCGATCGCCACTAGGCCGTGGCTTGAATCGCCACCAGGCCATGGCACGACAGCCATCAGGCCGTGGCTTGATTAGCCACTGAGCCATGGCTCGAACGCCATTCGGATGTGGCTCGATCACCGCTAAGCCAAGGCTGAACCACCAGTTCGGGTGGTTGGCCGAGTGCGGTAGGACCACCAGCAACCGCTGAAGCGGCGGTGGTCAACCGCGGTGGTCGATTTGATTAAAGCCGAAACCACCATGGTAGTGGTGGTGATAAGTGACAGCCGCGACCACACCCCGACCACCAAAGCCGGCTAGGCGACGGTGGTGGTAGCGACCGTTTGTTGTTACCATCACCAAACACGGTGA
This sequence comes from Centaurea solstitialis, assembly GCA_030169165.1. Taxonomy (NCBI): domain Eukaryota; kingdom Viridiplantae; phylum Streptophyta; class Magnoliopsida; order Asterales; family Asteraceae; genus Centaurea; species Centaurea solstitialis. Next base: position 50,170 of record JARYMX010000149.1, read on the forward strand.
TTACGTGATCAACGACGAGATGTCGATCGAACACGAGATCGTGTTTTTGGGTTTTTCGTTTTATTGGGCCTAACCTATCCGAGGCCCAAGACCCTGGAAATTTTGGACCCAGTTTGAGGCCCAAAATGGTTTGATGGTTTTAGGCTTTTATCCGAATTAATTTTATAAGTTTATTATTTTATAAAATTATTTGAGGAATGTTATTAGTTAATAAACGTTCCTATGTTTATCAAACCTGTTTTTGACTCAGTTTTGGTCAAATGGGCCAGGTGTCATATTTGACCAGTTGGTCGAACCACGACACAGTTTTTGGGCCAGCACTTATTATTCCGATCAGTTGGTTCGGAATGTCCGGTTTGATATGTTTTGGATAAAAGCAAATATTTTAGAAAATTGGTTTTATATGAAAGATTTATAGTTTACAAATCTTAGGTGATTTTATAAAACCGATTTCAGATTAAAATATTAATTTTCGGTTTGTAAAACAGTTTGTTTTATAAATCAGTTAAAACCACATTTTGCGATAAACCGAACGAGATATTATTTAACGGATCTAGGATTATTTTTTTATGCTGTATATTTGTGCCTGTTATAAAAATTTGCCAACTTAGCTCATTATTTTATTCTTGAAAGGACCTGTATAGTTTTACAACTCCTTTATTATATTAATGACCTTATGTATAATTTTTCTTTTTCGAAAATTCCACCGAGAGGTGATAAGGCCAGTGGGAGCTACTAGAATTTTTTTGAAAAATTAGTTAGGTCGTTTTGGACCTTTAGGAATTAGTTGGCAAAACTATGATTAGACGTATCAACTGCGTAGTTGTTAATATTTAACTGCGTGAATGTGTTTGCTCATGATTAGTTGATAATTATTGCATACTTAGCTTTTATCAAACGTTTTAAAATTTAGAGAGAGTTTTAAAACTTTTCAATCATGAGATATGATAGGTTTTTAAAATTAAAATTACCAAGTTTTCAAACCTTTTTCAAACGGTAGATTTTATTTTAAATAACCTTATATTTATAAGATCGCTTTTCTTATAAAGGAATGTTGACAAAAACAGTTAGTTTTGGTCAACTGGTTGACTTTCAAAACAGTTGGTTTTAGTCGACAGTCATGCTATTAAAACAGTTAGTTTTAAATTAGCAAGTGTTTTAAAACAAGTTAGTTTTAAACAGAATGTATGTTTATTAACAGTTGTTTTTAAACATCAGTTGCCTTTTAAACAGTCGGTTTAAATAGCAAAGTTTTAAAAATACTGGAAATTTAAAGTTTTTCAAAAACTTAGCTAAAACCCATAAAATCATAGATCAGTAGTGCAACCCATTTGTGGACACCTTTGGCGTAAGGTACGTTGGAGCTCGAAGGAGTCGAACCTTTAGCACCCACGTTCAAACCCCAAGCTGAAGGGGGTGAAAAGACTCTGCGATATCGGGGGGTACCGACCAGAGTACATCCTGTCCTGGGTGGTGAGATCTATTTTGGTAGTTGTTACAACTCACCGGGTGGTACCGGGCCAAAGAGCACTAAGAGGGACTAAAACATGTACGGTTTTATCCGATGTCCCGAAAAGATCTAGGAGTCATGTCAGTCAGATATGATTGGTAAAAGTCCTTACCTACCGAAATAGTACGGGCCTGGTGGGGCGTGAGCAAACCGCGCATCAGGACGTATGAAATAAGGATCCTAGTCCGATATTTATCATTTTAGGGTTTATTGATATTTATTCGGAACCGTTTATTCAAAGGTACTAAAACCAAGTTTTAAATGTGTAGATGGCAAACACAGTTGCCAACACCAATAACCTTTCTCTTCGCTCCATCCTAGAAAAGGACAAACTCACTGGTCCAAATTTTCTCGACTGGGAGCGCAATCTCCAGATTGTGCTCAGACACGAAAGAAAGTGGTATGTCCTAGAAGAACCTCTAGGTGAGGCCCCACCAGCAAATGCCAGTACGGCAATCAGAAATGCTTATCAAAAGCGTTCGGATGATTTGCTGGATGTCGGTTGCCTGATGCTTGCAACCATGAGCCCAGAACTCCAAACAGGGCACATGAACACAAATGCTTACGACATGATCCGCCAGCTGAGGGACATGTTTCAAACGCAAGCTCGCACAGAGCGTTATGATGCCACAAGGGCTCTAAACGCGTGCAAAATGGCCAAGGGGACCTCTGTCAGTGCCCACGTTATGAAAATGAAGAGGCTACTTGACCACCTAGAGAGGTTAGGTCACCCAGTTCCGTTGCAGTTGGCAACGGATACCATACTTAATTCATTGTCCGATGATTACAAGCAGTTTGCGATGAATTTTAATATGAACAACATGGAAAGGAGCATAGCTGAATTGCACTCCATGTTAAAAACTGCTGAACAAAGTATGGGAACGGGGACCAAGACCAAAGATGTTCTGATGGTCAGGGATGGTGGAGTGAAGAAGAAAAGAGGGCAAAGGAACACCAGCAAGGGCAAGGACCAGGTTCAGGTCAGCCAGAGTGTACCAAAGGCCGTTGACAATAGAAAGGGCAAGGGCAAGGGCAAAAAGGGCAAAGTCAACAAAGCGAAGGCCGAGAATCGATGCTTTACGTGTCATGAGGTCGGACATTGGAGACACAATTGCCCGAAGCGTCATGAAACAGGTATAAACACCTAGGACGTTTTATGACTGCTTCAGTTACTACTTGTTAGTTTACAAGTTAACTGACACCTAGAGCAAATGTTTGTTTGCAGGTGGTCAGGAGAAATGAAGTGCCCGGGTCCTGAGGATCAGACAAGATTTATTTTAGATATTATCAAGACATTTTAAACTTATTTTAAGACATTTTATTTTGGATATTTTGAAATGTTGGTTGATTTAAATTTATGGATTTTGGTATTTTAAATTTAAAACTATTGTCTTGATTTATATATCTAATTTATTTTGAATCTAAGTCAAGGTAGACTTGATTCAGTTTGTTGATCCTAGATATTGTCTACCACACTAACAAATATACTTCAAAATTTAGTAATTCGAAGTAATATATGAAAACTGTCAAAAACACACGAAGTACTATAGGAACGTGTTTTTGGAACAAAACATTTACGAGTAATATGATTATAACAAGTATATTGTAGTCAAGTTCAAATTACTCATATGTTTTAAAAAGGGGAATTTAGGATATTATCACAGATGACGTTGATAATATCAGTATTTATAAAACTAGTAAATTCCAAGTTTTGGAATTAGGGATCTAATAAGATCCAGTTAAGTTTTATGAATAGAAAAATTCAAGTTTATAGTATTAAACTTATTACTTAAAATAAAATTGACTAAATAGTCAAGTCTTGACTGAGTCAATAAAGTGTCAAATTTAAGTAATAGTCAGTTTTCATATAGGTTAGTGGGAGCCCAATTTATTCTCTATCTATACTTCCGATAAAGAATAAAAGTTATATTATTGATTTATATTTCTAGGAATTCGTAATCCAGAGAGGATAAAAAATTCATGAGAAATATGATCTATTCTTTTAAGTCAAAAAGGTTAGATCAAGAGTTTCAAAGTTTTGAAACAATAAAGTCAAAGTTTTGACTTTAAGAAAATCAATAATTATATGTGTTGTAATAATAAAGATATTCAAGTATCTTTTTAGACCATCAAGTGTTGTAGAACACTAGGATAAATTTCCTGGAATTTACCAGTTTGGTAAATGGAAATTTTGTCAGATTTCAGGTAGAAATCTTTATCTACACAACAACTAAGGAAAGTTGCGGAGTTGACTTTACATATTCAAGAAACTTGGAGTTATTCCAGTATCTCCAAGATTTAGGCAATATGGTAAAGAAAAGTCTAGATTTTGTTTAAATGTGTTTGCAAAACAAAACTAGCAGAACCAAGTTGAAATATTACCTAACAACTTGTGTTGTTTTTGGTTGTTTCTTTGATTAGGATGGTAAACACTAATCAAAGGTTTAAATTGAAGGAAGGTGATACTTCATTTAAACCAGTAAAAGTACACATTGAATAGACACCGTAAAAGTAACTTAGAAATGCTATTAATTTTGTTATTATTACAGAGTGGAATATGGACTATACAAAATTAGTTTCTTTGTTTCTTTTAAACTTAGCATGTTTTTGATCCAGGAATAAAACTAGTATAAGTTTTATTTGAAATTATCCGTGACAACTTATCAAGGTGGGAACCTGATAGGGTTTTAAAGTCATCGTGAGTTTTTGGGTAGTAATAAAACAGAGTGTTGAATAACAGCTACAAGCGATGTAGACCAAAAACTGCACGGATATTCGATAGAGCAGCGAATATCGGATGTGATCCGCCGGTTGAGATTACTCCATGGATTTAGTCATGAGTAAAACTCCCAGAGGTTGTCCTTAGCACCTGAGGTATTTGGTTTGGCATTACGAGGACTGTTGGATACTTAGTACGTTCTAACATCACGCCGTAACAGGGTGGTCATACGGGGCGTAACTAGATTCAGCGGAAGCCGTGGTGACAAATGCAGATATGCAAGATGGGATTTGCACCTCTTTTTCGAAGAGAGATATTTCCTGGGCCCCTTGACTGACTGAAAAGACTGATGAAGTGCATGGCCATGCCCAAACGAACTGATTTGTTCTTTGTCGTTTACCAATCAGTAGAGGTCGGATAGTCGAGAAACATAATCTTTGAGTATTCAGAGTTGACTGTATCCATGCTCATACTCAAAATTGAAATATCGTGTTGCAAAAGGAAAAGCCTAGTTATACCCGATTTGTGAACAGTGTGTTCATAAATGTTGTTTCCTTTTAGGAACGTTTTATCACCTACCTGGGTATAAGGGTGCTTATAACCTGGTTAGCCTAAGTGCCTGTCTAGGGGCCTCCTTAGGTCCGTGTCATCAATCTGGTATTGCCAACTTGCACAAGTGGGAGTCTGAAGGAATTATGTGCATAAGTTGACAAACCACTTGATCGCACATCCAACGTTATAAGTCACTTGAGGGTCACACCTGTGAGGACCTATAATTCGGATAGTATAATAACCCCAGTTTGGAGAGTTTAGTTTTATAATAGTGAATTATAAAACTGTTGGGTGTTTTCTGTATAAACCCCAAAGTGAAAGGTTTCAGATAATTAATTAAGGTTATATATTTATTAGTTAAATAAATATATAATAAGTAATTGATTGGTTTATAATTATCTAGAAATAATTATATGGAAAATATAATTATGGTAATTATTCTTTCTTAGAGAGAAAGAAAGAATAAAGATAATTATGGTAATTATTCTTTCTTAGAGAGAAAGAAAGAATAAAGATAATTATGGAAATTATTCTTTCTTAGAGAGAAAGAAAGAATAAAGATAATTATAGAAATTATTCTTTCTTAGAGAGAAAGAAAGAATAAAGCTATATGGTAGTTTTTCCATATAAATAGATGTGCTAGGCCATCAATTATTCATTGAACTGAATAGTAGCCTTCTCACCAAGAAACCTCTCTCTCTCCTCTCTCTCTCTCTTCATCGATCTCACCAAGCAAGAAACCAGATCCGGTTTCGGTTTTGATTGATCGTGTTCTTCGCGTACCGTTTGTTCGTGAAGCATTCCGGGGTTAGATCCAGCTAGAGGGAATTCCGTTTGGTCGTTTACGGGTGGATCTATCTCAAGCAATCCAGGTAATAACCCTAAACCTATATATTAACTGTAATAAGATAAACAAATAAGATCTGTGATGTTTTCGGGATTTTAATCGTTATTGCTTCCGCTTAATCAAACCAGTTAGGTTTGATTGTTAAACCTTTGGGACAGTTTGTTTCATGTGGTTTTGTCGTGTGTCTCGACCAGTTAGTTTAGAGATCACGGTTTTTCTCGTGTCAGTTTGATACGAGGATCCCACAAAATCCCAACACTCGCTCCGTACATATGGTTTTCAAAATTTTCACTACCCGTCCCGTGAACACCCCTAGTTGACGGCGATGGTTTTCAATGGAAGTCGTTGGCAAGGGTTTTCAACGGAAGTTGCAGCGATGGGTTTCTAAAGGGATGTGTCATCGGTGGTTTTCAATGGAAGTGGACGACAATTAGGTTGCCACTGTTTATTTTTCAAAATTGAAAGAACTAAAAGACCCCTAATCTAACTGATGGGAGTTCACGTCCGTTAGTGACAAGGACTAAATCCACTACAAAATCATGAACTTTGGTCGCTAAATTGGAATAAATAAATTGTAAGGACCAAATCTGTTAGATTTTTGAAACCACAATGACCAAATTCGTAATTTATCCTACAAATAATAATGAATGATTTTTTAATAGTATAATCATAACCCTGATTTAAGGCAATACTAATGAAGTTTAATGTATTGTTTTGAAAAATCAACTCACCTTGACATAATATATTTTATATTATTCAAAAATTTAGAGCATTTTTAATAACTATGTTAAAAAATATATATTTTTGTTTTTACCTTTTTTGTTAACCATGTTAAAATATATGTTAAAATAAGTAAAAAGATTAATCTCTAAGTTAAACAAAAGGTTTAAAACTTAATGTTTAGAATAAAACTATACTATTTTGAGTATTTTTATTTGTGATGATGAATGTGTTATGAAAATTTTAAAATAATTTAAAAATTTTATATTAAAATATATAATTTTTAAAAAATATTAATTTTATTTATTCTGTTTTAAGTTTTGAATTTTTATTAATTAAAATTCATAAAAGTTAAGTTAACTTTTATGTGGCCGATGAACCCTTCATGTACTCTTACATTGTTACACATGGCCTATAAGTTAACTTAGCAGCTTATGTACATCTAAACAATAATTAAAAAATAAGTTAATTTATAAGCTACATGAAACATTTTAAACACATTTAGGTATACAATAAGTTAATTTATATTATATCATATTATTAATATGCATATTAAATGAAAAATAAAGAAAATAAAACCCAGCAAGGAAAACATGTTGTTTAGTCTAAATGTGTTTGTGTATAAATTTAATTGTTTAAACCTCGAAAAAATTTAATTCGATAAGATTACAAATAATAACGAATAATTTTTTAATAATATAATCAATGACCATAATTTAAGATAAGACTCGTGACATTTATAGTATTGTTTTAAAAAATCAACTCAACTTGATGTCTTGACATATTCTATTTTATATTTAGAGAAATTATTAATTTTTATCATTTAAAAGTACATCTAGTATCTTTTAATTATTTTCTCCTAAAAATCTTTAAAATAACCATGAAATCCGCTATTAACCAATGTCTTAAATATTTTCATTTTCTCTATTAAATATTTGCATTTCTTCGCTAAATGTCAAAATTGTTAGATAGAATTGTTGAGAGCGTTTAACATACTCTACGTGTTTAACATAAGATGAGCTCCCCTATCGAAAAATCAATTTTTTAAAAGATGTCTGCTAATAGCGGATAGGGTTTTGATGGATTTTTTTGTTCTTGCTATTTTAAAGATTTAAAAAAAATGTTAGAATATATTAAAGGTATTTTTAAATGAATATATTTTTTTTTCATTATATAAAAACGTAGAGTATTTTTAGCAATCATGTTAAAAAGTAAAGATTTTAAAGTTGTTATATTTTACAAACTATGTTAAAATAGATAAAAAGATTAAATTTTAAATTTTAAGAAAAATCTTTAAACATAATATTTAAAATACAATCATAATATTTTGAGTATCTTCATTTTGATGATGAATGTGTTATAAATTTATAAAATATTTAAATTATATAATTAATATTAAAATTTCTAAATTAAAATATATAGATTTTAGAGATAAAATAATGTTAGGAAAATTCTAAATCTTTAATTAAAATATTTTATTAATTTAAAATTCATTAAAAGTAAAAAATAAAAAAGGTTAATTATTATATTAATAAAATAATAGTTAAAAAAGGTAAAAACAAAAAAAGCAAAATGGAGTTGGATTCACACACGTACGCACTGTCAGCAACTGTAAAAAAAAGATTAAAAAAATAATAACTTTACACACTCACACCAACACATTTTCCCCACGCATATTTAAAGTTCCTTCTTTTTTATTTTAACATAATTGGTCCCTCAAGATTTACCTCATTTACAAACCAGTCCCTACACTTTAAAAGCCCATCATTTATGAAAGGGGGTTGGGTTGGGTTGGGTTGGGTTGGGTTGTGGTTTTAAATTTGATTTAAATTCGCAAAAATCAAATATATAAATTTCGACAAATTCGGTATAAATTTTATATACATAACCCAATCTTAATAATATACGTAAGAAGTTGTTAAAACTTACAAGTTACAAACAATAATGAGTTTTTAAGATAAAACGTAAAATCATATTATCTTTATATTAATTATTAGTGTTATTCAGTTCGATCATAATGTTCATTGTACACCCAATTGTGTGATTTTGATTTTTGGATATTACTATAAGAACATTAGACAATGAAAGTTAAAATACGATGATTTATAGGCCATCAATGCATCCTTGCTCTCTCTCATGGACTTTGTCCTTTTATTGGCCCATTAATGGAGCTGAAAAATACACGTAGATGGCATGTATATAATCTTTACTCGGATGAGGACGAAAATTATTTAGTTAATGATTTTATGCGTACGTATTTAAATATTAACTACAAAAAACGAAGATTTTCGATTGCACCCGCTAGCCCTTCCTTCTCGTGTCCAGATTTAACATGAAAATTTTCATAAAATTACAAGAGTAATAAGTCGTTGCCAATATAAGCTAATTAAATTACACCAACAAAATAATTCAGAAAGATTGTTAATAAATACTACCTTTCTAGCATAATATGCATCTTTTACTTGATAAAAGATAGTAGCTGTTTACTTTTGTCTTTCATTATGTTAACTATTATATAAGTTAAGTTGTTTGTCTAGATAAATTTGTCTTTTTGATGGACGAGATACCAAAGGTATTAAGAATACAAAGAGACCGGGAGTGGTTTAATGTGACTTAAAAAGGACAAGTGAAGGGTTCTAGTTTGTCCCATATAATTATTTTGACTTAATGGCTTAGCAATTAACCTGTAAAAGAACATCCTTTATAGCTACGCAAATAAACTATTTAGAACATTGATATCATAAAACTACAAGTAAACAACACCTAAGTCTTTAGTAATCACTAATCAGTCTCAAAAAACACTTAACCCAAAGCACACTGAACTTCCCAAAACCTCACCTCTTCTAAACATACCGAATTCATTCAATTTAGGTTGCATTTGGCAAAAATAAGTTAATTGATAAGCAAGTACATGTTTGAATGGACCATAAGCTAGCTTATTGAAACACTAGTCGGAGTAGCATTTCAACAGCCTTTTGTAGCTTTTTTCAATTATATCCTTGTTAATATTAACTATTACACTCAAATATATAATTTTTCTTGTCATTTTACATACTCATAACCTGGTTTTTGTCAAACATAATTTATTCATAAACTAGCTTATCAGCTACCAGCTAGCTTATTAGTTAACAATTAGCTTATCATTTAACAACTAGCTTATCAGCTAGTTTGCCAAACACAACTTTAAACAATTAAAAATTCAACAAAACACCATAAAAAATAAAATCAAAAGATGAGGGACTGAAACTGTAAATTCCACCTAAAGCTTTAAACACCAAAACCCCCCTTTATAAAGAAAGCCACCCATTTTTTCCAACTCCTTTTCCAATTTTCTCTTTTCTCTGCCCATTCACACACCCCCGGCTGTCTTTCACGGCGGCCACCGCCATCACCACCGCCACCGCCACCGCCGCCACCATTTTCGATTGCTAATCATGTCCAGTTTATATGGTCAAAACTTCAATTACTCACCAGCTAGAACCCCTTCTTCACCACATATATGGGCAAACCCAGATGTTGAAAGGTTATAATCTGTTTGAAATCTGTGTCTTTTTTTGGGTTAATTGATGAAAACCCACTTCAAAATAATCTTGATTTTATGTGTTTATTGGGTTTTTCTTTTGTGATATGTTTGCAGTACTTATCTTGGAGAGCTACTTGAAGAAAAGCTGAAACTTGCCCCTTTTATGAGAGTTCTTCCCATTTGCAGTAAATTATTGAATCAAGGTTCAATTTTTATTCATCTTTTTGGATCTAGTTTTATAGTTTGAATTGTTTTTGGGATTCTTTGTGCATAAATTGCAATCAATCTGTTGTGGGTATGTGTGAATTTTGTGGTTTTTTGGTGTGAATCTTGCATTTGTATCACATTTTCAATTTGGATGTTGAATTTTCAAGATCTTTTACTGGTTTTGTAATTTATCTTTAATGGGGGTTTTGATCAATCTTTAAATGTGTATTCATTTTTATTTTTTCTTTCTTCTAATGGGTTGTTTGTTTGTTTGTTTGTTGTGAAGTTAATTGAAGGATTGGAATCTGTTTTCTTGAAGTGTTTTGAAACCCGAAAAGGGAATTTTCTTGAAAATAAAAAGTTTGCATTGAATTATAAGATTTTATAAGTAATAGATCATTTTGATTTAGTTTGGATGATGCAAGTGATTTCATAGGATTGAATGATTGATTATCAATGATGCCAAACATCAAACGGTTTGATCATACATTTTTCTTGCGGTATATTCGTGAGCACAATGATAAGTGATGACGACAAACGGGCTAGCGGTTTTTAGAGCTTTAGTGATTAATTGAGGAGCATCAACTAGCTAGACCGTCTAAAAGTGTGACTTTTTTGAGTTAATGGTGATTAGTGACCGACCTTTTGAATGATCTTGCATATTTTCGTACCAAATTAACTATCTTTCTTGTGAAAATGCCAAAAGAAAACAAGCGAAAACGAGCAAATATGGACACATTGTGGAAATGTAGGTGCAACAATCATTCGCTTTTGCAACATGTAGTGCAATTTGGTTGCATTTTCACAAAAGGAAATCCCTTTTCGAAACTGAAACGTTTTAACGTGCACTCATGAACATACTAAATATGCACGATACCTTTCTTTAAAATGTTAGTTGATCATGTTTTTAATTAGTGGTAGAGGTTAGGACTACGTCCATCTCACCCTCCCAACCATTTTGCTTTCAAGCGGCATATACTGGGTTTGTTTGGTTTGGTTTGGTTTATTAGTAATTTTAATACTTCATTTCATCTACAGAGATATTTAGGGCTTCAACAATGTTACCCAACCAAGGTTTTAACGACTATGATAGACTGCAACGTGGTAGCCCGAGTCCTCTGAACCATTCAGACGTTATGCCAGATGTCGATACTAATGGTTTAGTTCGTTGGAATGGAAATGCCGGATGGAGTCCTCTTCAACATGAGGTGAATACCCGTTTTCTTTTTCATCTTAAACGTCCTATTTTGCAGTGTAACTTTTCACAAGACAAAGGTCTTCACATAAACAACCGCTTTACTGATTGGGATAGAGGTCAGGTTTGCATATATCCTGCCCTCCCAGACGCCACCTCTGGGTGGGATACAATATACACCGTGCTCGTTTGGTTTGTACACCACAATCAATTTCAAGATTTATACCGACTTTTAGGGAGTGTTATTACTTTTTATCCTATTTTGGACCAAGACTAAATTTTTATCGTCATTTTTCTTATTTTGCTTCATATTTAGCATGATCTTGACATTTGTAACCCTGACCCTATGCCAAAAAACAAACCGAAGGTAGGTTGTTAAGGCGGTTACCGGATTTAAGAATCTTGTTGATTATTTCACTGATAAGTGCTTTTGTTTCATAGAGATTAGGTATGCCACCAGGATTGCCAATGGATCATTGGAATGCCGCACCGGCAAGCCCGAGTTCGTTCATCACGAAGAGGATTTTGCGCTTGGATATTCCAGTCAACAACTTCCCTAATGTATGCTATATATCTTTTTTTTATAAGAAATTCGTTAGGACATATCTCACGTCTTACTTTCGTAATCTTGACCAAAATTGTAACAATCCGTCTCACATGGATAGAATATTAGAGTTGTGAGCTCCTTATAAGCTCAAAGTGGTAGGTCAGCAATAACTTCCACTATGGTTTTAAGCTGATTTGGAGGTTATTGGCCAACCTGATGGTTTGGGCAAATGGGGCGTTAAAAATGGCGAAAACTTATTGAAGTTTTTTTTCTTTTCTTCTAAACGTCATCAGTTCAACTTCGTTGGGAGACTTCTAGGTCCTAGAGGCAATTCATTGAAGCGAGTTGAAGCCACAACCGGATGCCGTGTGTTTATTAGAGGCCAAGGATCCATCAAAGATCCCGAAAAGGTAAGGTTACTCCTAAGTTCAAGATTCAATCTTTTTAAGTCCTTATAAGTTGTGGGTACTTGCAAATTTCTTGTACTCATTAGACCTATGTGTTAAAAATCATATGTTTTTTTTCCGTAAAAGGAGGTAAGATTACTAACATGGAAAAATCCCATCTTTTTAGGGTTTAGGGTTCAAGTAGTTTATAAATCATGTGTTAGAAATCGTTTCTTTTTCTTATTTTTTTGGAAAAGAAGGCAAGAATACTCATAAAATCAAGAAATCCGATCTTCTAAAGTCGTTATAAGTTCTGGGTACTTAACGGTTTTTTTTCCACCTATATGGAAAAATACAAAAAATCCATTTTTGTTTGCCTTTATAGAGGTAAGAACACTCTTAACATGGAAAAATCCGATTTTTTCTGCCTTTATAAGTTCTGGGGACTTTACGGATTTCATGCAGTTTCTAGAATTATGTGTTGAAAATCGTTAAGAGATTTGATCTTCAAGCTTTATAAATTCTGGGTACTTGCAGATTTTACATAAATTTTGAAGTTTTTATGTTAAAAATCGCTTCTTTTATTGTGAAACAGGAGGAGAGTTTGAGGGGTAGACCGGGATATGAACACCTTAACGAACCCCTTCATATCTTGATTGAGGCCGAGTTGCCTGCAAGCATCATCGATGTACGCTTGAGACAAGCACAAGAAATCATCGAAGAATTGCTCAAACCCGTGGTATGTTTTCTTTTGTCGCATGTTGTACCCCATGTAGACACAAATATACGCGTGTATACATGGGTTATACAGCTTCTAATGATATGCCTGACTCGAAATAGTTTGCCCTCTGTAAAATCTTGAAAATACATGGTAAAAAATTTCTTTCATAGAAGGTCATTTAGGTAGGCATGTTGGTAACGATAAGTTACATTATTTTTTGAGCTGAATAAAAAAAACCCATTTGGTTACGTATAAGCTAACCTATATTTTTGGAACTCCAGATTTTTGTTACATTTTTTGCCGGAATATATTATACGGTATGTTGTTACAATGGTCAAATTACAAAATAGGTGTAGCGGTCCAAAAATAGCGGCTCATATAATATTTCTTAAAA
>JARYMX010000015.1:0-222961 GCA_030169165.1 Centaurea solstitialis
TCGGTCTTAGACACTACTACAAAAGAGTTACTGGCATTTTCTTATCGGTTTTAAAGTTCAAAGATTTGTTTGTTTAATTTCAATAAGGTTAAACGATTTATTTATTTGATTATAAAAAATATAAAAAATTTACGTTTTCAAAAAAAAAGTTTAAAAATCTCTAAATTACTCAAAATACCAAAGTTTTATTGGGCTTTTTTACTTTATTTACTACAGCCTGGCCCAAACAAGAAGGGACATCATCTCAAGGAAATCTGCCATTGGTACTTATCTAATTGAAGGACTTGTTCGCTCTTTTTTTTTCTCTGGTTATTCTTAAATTCAAACATTTGTTTATTTAATTTCAAATAAGGTTACAGATTTATTTCTTGGAGTTAAAAAAATATAAAAATTTACTTCTTCAGGGAAAAAAAAGATTAGAAAACTATACATAACTCAAAATACAAAAGTTATATTGGGCTTGTTTTCTTTATTTACTAGAATCGGCCCAAACAAAAGGGACAATTTTGTAACAAACTAAATCAACAAGATAAAATATAAATTCTGGTTTTCATATTTTTCACAATCTTATTGAACTTTTTTTTTTATAAAAAGAGAACCCTAATTTTGTTTCTTCAGAACTTTAATCAATCCATCCATGGAAGAGTTATTACCGGTAGAGTTGACATGGATATTCTCTCAAGACTTCCGGTCAAGATCATCATCCACTTCAAGCTTGTCTGCAAAAAGTGGCTGAATTTAGTTTCAGATTCTTCCTTTGTTAACCTCCATCTCTCCCGATCACCTACAGGTTTCGTCATTCTCCAAAAAGTAGGTTTCATCGTCAACCAAGAAGTTATTAAGTATCCGGGAATTTTGAAGTGGGTGGAAATCGAAGATAAAGTTGATCACCACCGTTTACACTATGAGACGATCTTTGATCTTAATATGGTGCCCGGTTTTAAATACTCTCTAGTAGATCAAATTGGCTCTGTCAATGGCTTGATCTTCCTACGGCTGGTTTCTTATGATAATACTTTCATATGCAATCCAGTCACTAGAGAAATCATCATCATCCCTAGCCCTAAATACTATAAACAAGATTTCACCATACTTGCTTATGGTTTTGGAGTCGGTTCATTGACAGGGGAATACAAAGTGGTACGAACTCTCAGGAGGAGCATTCGATCGAATGATAATGAAAAACGTTGGATTGGATTTGAATTTCAAGCCGACGTTTACGCCCTTGGCACAGGTCAATGGAGAAGTCTTGGCCGAATTCCTTACAAGCTTTATGGGTTAGACTATGCAGCTGTTCTCAATGACCATTGTCATTGGATCGTTTCTGATAGGGATGCCCCTGAAAAGATTTGTACTTTTGATCTAAACAAGGAAACCTTCCAATTATTTGCATCTCCTTCCGGAGGAAGTCCCTACTATTTAACAAGCTTAGCCGTCCTAAAGGGTTGTTTATGTAAATGTGATGCCTACGATTCTCAAATCACGATTTGGGTGATGAAGGAATACGGGAATAAGGAATCTTGGCACAAAGAGGTGGTGATCACAGAAGCTCTTAGTTGTCGTCCGCTTTTGGTTAAAATGTCTCCCATCGAGGGTTTAAAAGATGGAACTATCGTGTTCGTGAGTCGGAGGGGTGGGAGTCTATGTGCATTTTATCCAAGAGGTGATAGAATTGAAGATTTGGAAACGTTTGACCGGTTGGAGGGTGGGCTGGCTTATCGCCCGAGCTTTATTAAACTCCAAAATTTTGAATCAGAGATGGTTCTTATGTTCTAAAGGTCAACAACAACAAAATTCTAGCATTTTGTATCCACGATCTTTTTGATTCTGGTATGTTGCTACTACTTGCAGATTTACTAAATTCCTATGGGCTTTTAAAAGCGATGCATATCATCTTCAAGTGTTAGTTATGTGGTTTTACTTGCATTGATCGGTTGACAAATACTTTTTAATTGAAGAAGCATATGTTTATGGCACATCAGATGCACATAATTAAGCATATATTGCTAGGGGTGTGCATCGGGCGGGTTCGGGTGGGAAAACCAAAAACCCGATCGGATTTCGGATATGAAAATCAAAACCCAAACTTTAGGTTTTCGGATTCCGGTTTTTTCGGGTTCGGGTAGGTCGGGTTTCGGGTTTATTTCGGTCGGATTCGGATATTATTATGATGCAAATATATATATATATATATATATTTAACCTCTTCTAATGATAAATTCAATTGCTTGATGAAATCAAAAGTAAGTTCAAAAAAATAAAACGTTTCGACCGACTATTTGACGATTTTCAAAAGACAATTAGATAAATAAATATATTTATATAATATTTAAATAATATATGTATATTATTTCGGGTTTTCTGGCGGTTCGGGTGATCAATTATCAAACCCAACCCGAACCCAAATATCCACACAAAAGTCGGGTTTCGGTTTTTCGGATTTCGGGGTGTTCGGGTTTTGCTTAAACGTCATAATTTCGGTTCGGATTCGGGTTCAGGTTTCGGATTATTCGGATTTTGCACACCCCTATATATTGCTGGTAAATTATAGCATATAAATATATAGCAAGAAATAATGGTACCCCAGTCAAAATGAAAAACAAATTGAACTTTCCTTGGTAAGCACAACGGGCTTTCAATTTGCTGTAATAAAAACACACCACTCTTACTCTCATTCAAGGTCATCAAAATGGATTGTAGGTAACCATCTTTTACCCGGTAAGCACTTATGGAGTAAAAGTCTTCTCCTTTGCTTATTGGGCAAAAATTTTGGTTCACACGGTAAGCTAAGTGATAGCGGATGAACATTTGTTAAACCACCCCTACCACTGCATAAAACAACAGAGTTGTCATATGCCTAACAAATTCTTCATGCTTATAATTAACATATCCTATATGGCCATATACTATGGTTTATGGGAATTTCGGGTATTTATATAAGCAATATGATCACGATATGGTCCTCTAACCACTTGGTTTGTCGCACCACTGGTTACGGCTTATGGGGATGTGGTAAAAATCTCATATACCCTTGATTCAAATACGGCTGTTGGCAAAACCCTTGGAGCCATGGAGATTCACTTGCAATGACTTTAGTTCTTTTTATTCCATCTTAATTAATCAACAAAATTCAAATTTAAGCTTTGATTTGTTATTGTAGCATTTGAATCTTCCGATGACAATCCTAGTTGGTGGTATAAAACGCACCACATTGGTAGCAAAGGTCGTTATTAATCTTGTGTGCTTTTCAAGAGTTTAATATCATGACTCGAACATCGAAGCTATCGATACAAAAATACGTATTTGCCGCTGCATTACGAAAACTTACGATTCATCCATTTATGTAAAAGTTTAGCATTTACTCGATATCAAGAGACACCATTGACAAGAACACAGTTTGTGGTTATAAGTGCATAATTAGCATCGAGTCGAGATCTTGATTTAACAAAAAGTATCAGTAGAAGGAAGAGTCGTGTCACCATTATCATCACACTATAGTTAACTTCACTTCTCTTCCAAGGAATTGATTTGTTTCCCTTGTATTCTACTATTATAAGACACATACAAACATACAGGCTGCATGCTTTAGCAGTCAGGCTTCGGCCCAAAATTGCCGAGGATTAGTCTAGGCCCAATGTGGTCTGGGATACCTCTTCTAAAAAAAAATTACCTACCTATAACCAGCAAATTTAGTTTGAAACATTTTGAGCTAAAAACTTGTATTCCATTGGTCCCAAAACAAATGAAGTATTTCTACTTTTGGGAATTTTTCAATAATATATAATGTTTTTACCTATTAGCAAGTAATGGTTGCAACACATTGAGAACATTGTGTTGGGTGTTCAAATCAAATATTAGACAAATGATAAAAAAAAGTTAGATTAACTTATGTGCCTAATCGTCTCACACTTTTTGCTTTTAGGCCACAGAGTAATTATCAACACAAAATTTGAATATGAAGGGAATAATTTGCTTTTTTCAATATGGGCCGGGTTCTAGTAAGAAGTTAAAGGTAATGTGAGAAGTGTTTATCAACCGTTGGATGAGAAGTGGATGTATTGAGGTGCACCAAATCAATTCCCTTATTCATTGCAATTCATGGGAGGGAATGATGAAAAGTGATCAACACTCAGGTCTAGTTCTCTCTTTTTTAAAAAAATATATCGATACAGAAAATTGTCTAAAAATATAAAGAGTTGAGAGAAAAGTGTGTTGGGAATTCCACTAATAAGAGTTGGTTATATATCATTTGTATAAAGTTTATTATTATTATTATTATTATTATTATGGGTTAAGTACATGGAAATGTATCGAACTTGTCATGTTTTATCATTGTATGTATTCAACTTTAAAACTTACCGATTAATGTACTGAACCTGTTAAAATTGTCATTGTATGTATCCAACTTTATCAAAACCTATCATTTAATGTATTCAACTTGTCACGAAAGTGTATCTAACTTGTCATGAAATACATTAAATGGCAATTTTAGAAAGTTTGATACATTTTTTGGTAAGTTTTAAAGTTGAGTACATACAATGATAAAACGTGACAAGTTCGATACACTCTCATGTACTTAACCCTATTATTATTATTATTATTATTATTATTATTATTATTATTATTATTATTTTAAAAGTGTATTGGGAATTTGGATCATAAAGACATAGCATATTTAAATAAATACAATTAATAATGAAGGCAAATTATTGTGTGAGAAATTGAGCTTAACGTGGAACAATGTTTTAACAACCAGTTTTTGTAGTTGAACCGGTGTACGTGATGACCGGTTTTACGTTTCAATCGGTTTAATCACCGGTTTCAAACATTTTTATGCATTTTTCATTTTTTACATACATGTATGTATATATGTATAATCAAGAATTTGATGTGTACAAATTAAAACATTAAAAATACACATTATAATAAGTTTTATATTAAAAAGGGTCATATAACATTTTAATAATATAATTAATGATAATAATTTTAAAATAATAAATTTTCAAAATATCTGTAATTTGAAAATGGAAAATGAAGGGTCAAACCTAACTATTCCACTATCATCAATTGTGTGTAAATATGACGATTTACTTGCCATATCACTTCACTTCTTTTCCTTTATAATAAACACACACCATCACCATATAAAATCCACTTTTGCTGCTATCACCAGAAAATAATTATCATGGAAGACCTTCCGGCCGAGATGACTGTTGATATTCTCTCAAGACTTCCGGTGAAAAAAGTTGTTCAATGCAAATGTGTTTGCAAGAAGTGGCGGAATCTGGTTTTGGACTCTTACTTTGTTAACCGTCACCTCTCCAGATCGCCCGAGGTCTCATCGTTCATCATCGATCTAAAGTAAATGTGGGCACTAATCCCGGAATTTTGAAGTTGGTGGAAATAGAAGACAATGTGGATCACCACCGTTTACACCATGACCCTGCCATGAGCCTTGATCTTAATCTTGCACCCAGTTTGCAGAAGTCTCGAATATTCCCATTACTGGGATCGGTGAATGGGTTGATCTGCCTATGGCAGCGATATATTAAAATCGACAACATGGCTCGTAATGATGAAGTTGATAACACTTACATATGCAATCCTATTACAAGAGAATACCTTATCCTCCCTAAAAGAGAGTACTTTAAACGAAGTTATGGAAAAATATTTTATGGGTTTGGAGTTAGTTCACAAAATCGGGAATACAAAGTCGTACGAACCTTTCTAGGAGAAAAACCACGGGTCCCCTCTTCATCATCTCGGCCGAGACTATTAGAAGTTGAGGTTTATACCCTTGGTACAGGCCAATGGAGAAGTCTTGGCCATATCCCTTACTGGTTTAGTGGATTCTACGTACCATTTTTGAATGGCCATTTACATTGGATTCTTGGTGATCAGTATGATGTTCCTGCAGGGATTTGTAGCTTTGATTTAGACAAGGAAACGTTCCAACTATTTCCATCTCATCCTTTTGAAGCTATAGAAGATAGTCGAATCTTTTTCCAAAGTTTAGGAGTCCTAAAGGGTTGTCTGTGTAAATATGATACCTATGATTCTCAGATGACGGTTTGGGTGATGAAAGAATATGGGATTAAGGAATCTTGGCATAAAGAGCTGGTGATCAAAACAACATTTATTAGCCTTCATGTAGATTGGCAGAGGTGGGAGCGCATGGATCTGATTGAGGGTCTAAATGATGGAAGCATTTTGATGGTCTATCGTGTTGACAATTTGGTTGTATATTGTTCTAAAAGTAGAACATTCGAAGATACTCGAATGTTCAAACACTGGGTTAGTGCATTGGCGTATTGTCCTAGCTTTCTTAAACTCAGAGACTTTGAGTCCGAAAGAGTTCTTACCTTCTAAAGGTCAACGAATAGTCTACCATGAAGGCTTCTACCATTTTTGTATCTAACAATTACATATTATGAGTTCTATGTTTTGATAATGCCTTCAGATTTACTTTAGTAATTTCTTAGAGGTTTTTTTGAACTGATGTGTTTCATCTTCAAGTGTTACTCATAGTAGACGCTTATTTTTCAAAAGATTACACAATGTAATCTATTTCACTTATCAACCATTGATTAATTAGTTGCTGCTATTTTTTTAAAACAAGTTTCAACTGATAAATAAAAAAGTCAATTACAAGTGAATAATTCTAAGATCATTCAGTGGTCTTGACTCTTGCCAATGGTACCAGTTGCTACATCAGCGGCACATCAGCTTTTCATTATCTTACCAATTCAACCACGTTGGTCTTGACTCTCATACCAATCTAAATAATTAATAAAAAAGGGAAAAAAAAAGAAGAAAGAGAAAGAAGAGAGAGGGTGGGGTGGGGTAGTCTAAGGAGTCGGCATAGCCATGCCGATTTCACTTCTTGCCAATCAACCACGATGGTGTTGACGGCCTTGCCAATCGGTACCGAAGCCTTGCCACTCCCCTTGCCGGCCCATTGTATACTATGTAAAAAAGGAAAAATTATTGTAGATGACTATGAAAAATGAACGCTTAATAAGTTAAATATATTTAGGGTAACAATTTTGTAACAAACCAAATCAATCAATATGTCTACCAACCGTACCATATAGAATAGTACCAAATTCATCATACAACGCACTACCAATTATGGAAACATTTTCTTATAGGTTTTAGACTTCGGTGTACCTTGCTACTGATTTGTTGATACAAGAAATAAGCATTTATTCGTTAAGAAATATTCATATTCAGGGACCTAATTGTTAAACGCCTGGTTTTTTTCGAGGTTTTAGTACATTCAAAGATATATTTAAGTGATTTTAATAAGTTTTAAATATTTATTTGTTTGTTTTCATAGATGTAAAAATAAAAGGCCATTTACCAAAGACAGTTACATTCACTTACGTTCAGGTGGGTGGCTTTGCCCCTGGCTCCACGTATCTTAAGTTAAAAAAAAAAACCAACAAGCTTTCATATTTTGAGTGATTAAGTATTAAAAAATTTTATTGGAACAAACATTTGTATACTTAATGGTTAAGTCTCTAAATATTTTTTGAACAAAGTCCTTACACGAAAAGAAGAAATAAATATACCATTTTCTATCACTATGTCAAAAGGCAACAATTATGTAACAAATTATATCAGCCAATTAGATTGGTACATGCTTAATCAGTACCAATCACAATCAGTCGTACTTTGCTACTGATTTGTTAATGCATAAAATGAGAAATGATATATTGCTTCCTTTTGTAAGCATGAGAGTATCTGTTCTTACAAATTTTCAGGAACTTAATTGTTACGTTTTTTTTTTTCCGAATTCAAAGAAACTAAAGATTTATTTGTTCAAATTCAAATAAGCTGTAACTCTAATTATTTATTTATTCAATTTTAGAAACTTCAAAATATTCATTTAAAAAAAAAGTTCAGCCGACTAAAAATACTAAGATTTTGTAAACTTTTGCTTTCTTTATTTATTTCTTTAGTTTTGAACTTTATTGAATAGAAGAACCAGTATTAGGGCCGGCCCAAGCCCAATAAGGAATAGAATCAACTCCAACGTCTCTTCCAACAACATCAACATGTAAACAATTGAAATCAATTTTGAAATCATTCAGAAAACACAAAGTCCAAAATATGATTCCTTGATATTTTTTGCAATTGATTTCAATTGGAACTTTAATTGAAATCGATCGCCTATTTCTATCTCTGGTAAATCAATCTATGATTCCTTAATATTTTTTGCAATTTCAATTCTCTTCTTACCAAAAAGCCCCAATTTTGATGATGAAAAAAAAGCCCTAATTTTGTTTGGTTTCAGAACTTTAATCACTCCATCGATGGAAGAGTTACTGGCAGAGTTGACGATCGACATTCTCTCAAGGCTTCCGGTCAAGACCATCATTCAATGCAAGAAATGGCGGAACTTAGTTTCGGACTCTTCTTTTGTTAATCTCCATCTCTCCCGATCGCCTACAGGTTTCATCCTTCACCTGTTGAGTACGAATTTTATGGTTCCGTAGATTCGGGAACTTTGAAGTGGGTGGAAATCGAAGACAAAGTCGATCACCACCGTTTACACCAGAGACGGAGCTAGAAAAATTTTCAGACGGTGGCACCATTTAACTATAAAAAAACATATATAGGGAGATTTTTTTATAAAGTCAATATTAGTTTAGTGGTTGGTTCCTTGTTTTTAAATAAAAGGTCTCACGTAACAGTCTTGTGATTACAAATTTTTTAAAAACATAATAGATATAAGATAAAAGTTCAAAAAGCCCAACAAACTATCACATTTCGAATGGTTAAGTCCCTAAATAATTTTTTAAAACAAGAAAACCAATAAATTTTCTTATTTCGAATGATGAAGTCACTGAATTATTAGTTTGAATGACAAAACCATTAAATATTCTTATTTTGAATGATTAAGTTCTCGAACAGTGTCATTTCTATAAATAAAACCACTAAACTTTCAAAATTTGGTCATTTACCCCTTTTTAATAAAAAAATAATTATAATTGAATAAAAAAGATTTAAAAGTAAAATATACCTATATTAGTTTAGGTTAACCGATATAAGTAGCAAATTTCTAAAAATTCGATGATTAATTTTATGAGAAAAAAGTTGAAAAACTTATTTAATCCAAATGAAAATAATTAATGGTTTTTTCATTCAAAATAATAGTTTATTAACTTATTCAATCAAAATAAAAAAGTTTAATGATTTTTTGTTCAAAAAAATTGTTTAAGGACTTAACCATTAAACATAATTTGTTGGGGGTTTTTTTGAACTTTTCTCTAACTATAACATTAAAAGCTAAAAAAACTAAAAAAGTGACTCTACCAAGATTTGAACTTGGGACCTCAAGTAGGAAAGGGAAGGAACTAACCAACTAAGCCAAGGAAAGTTTGTGCTTTTATTGCAATTTCAAAATTTATATGGTGGCACACAATAATTAATACGTTGACATTTCTCACGATCCTATATTTTTTACACTATGTCGCAAGAAAATACGGTGGCACGTGCCACCGTGTGCCCTTAACTAAATCCGTCCTTGGTTTACACCACGAGCCTCCCATGAACCTTCATCTTAATATGGTACCCATTCTACAAAACTCTGTAATATCTCAAACGGGCTCGGTCAATGGTTTGATTTGCCTATGTCAGTATTATCATCCTGATCATATGTATCTTAGGGGATTTTTGCAGAAGACTAGTAGTTCCAAACTCAAAAAATGGTATTATATGTATCTTAGGGATGTTTGTTTAGAGTTTTTTTCACAAATGTAGTGAAAACCAAATAAATTAGTAAAACTAGGGTTGTTTTATTTTTGTTTTCAAAACTAGAGTGATCGGACTTCCAAAGTCCGAACACTTTCCTACCCATGCCACTTGTCATTCCCTTCTAACAGCAACAAAAAACCCAAAAGAAACACTTTTGCTTTCATGTATTATGTACAACAGCCATTGGTTAGGACTTACTACGTCTCATAAAAGGAAAAAGAAGAAAAAAGTGTTCGGACTTCCAAAGTCCAATCACTTCTTAAACTCTTTTGGGTTCTTTACTGGGGATGACAGGTGGCATGTGTAAGAAAGTGTTCGGACTTTGGAAGTCCAATCACTTTAGTTTTGAAAACAAAAAATAAACAACTCTAGTTCTGCTAATTATTTTGAAAACCACATTAATTCTGAAAAAAACTCGTTTGTTTATGGCTTATTGGACTTAATGCACAATATAGTTTATCTACACAGCTATATTGTGGTTTTATTTGGGGCTTACTCAATTATATCATATGGAAACAACTTAATCTCCTCGTTATTTTCTTAACATGGCTGCTTTTAAATACATATAAAGTGATTCAATGGAGAAGTGGTTAATTTGTCGTAATTATGAGATTCAATCTTATTCATACATTTTTATTAATCAATGGTTATAAAAAAAATTTATTAATGTAATCCGAGAAAAAACTACCAATCAGTGATTGGTTTACATTGAATCTCACCGTCATTTGGCCTCTTAGGTTTGCAATTCTGTTTTTCTTTTGGTTACAGAGGCTGTATATAATTTTTGGTGATGGTTTTCATTGTATATAATCATATCAATTTTTTTTTAAAAAGAAAAGAAAATTGGTTTGATTTCATGATTATGATGATAAATCCACAATGAATTAACCGATTATCCCCAAAATCCCTATCTGACAAGGAGACCTGTTTAATGGAAGGTATACCTCACCAATTCATACCCCAACCAAATCATTTAAATTAATGATATTTTTTTTCATTTGTAATGTTGACGATTTTTTTATTTCCTCGATTATAAAAACTATAAAATTTTACTTTAAAAAACTATAAATAACTCAAAAAAATACGATAGTTTTGTTGGGCTTTTGAGTTTATTTCCACCAAGGGCAAACGCTGCAAACAATTGAAATCAATGGCGGATTTCGTTCCCCATCTCCGCCTCAGGTAAATCTCTTCTCTTCCATATCATTCTAATTTTCATATTTCTCTTCTCTTCCATATCATTCTAATTTTCATATTTCTTTTTACAATCTTAATGATCCTTTTTTTTTTCTTTCTAAAACTAATATTTTTGTTTGGTTTAGAACATTAATGGATCGATCCATGGAAGAGTTACCAGCAGAGATGACGATCAATATTCTCTCAAGACTTCCGTTGAAGACCATCTTCCACTGCAAGCTTGTGTGCAAGAAGTGGCGGAATTTAGTTTCGGACTCTTCCTTTGTTAATCTCCATCTCTCCCGATCACCTACAGGTCTCCTCATTCATCAAATCGTTAAAAAGAATCCGGGAGTTTTCAAATGGGTGGATATCGAAGACAAAGTTGATGACCACCGTTTAGACTATTACTCTCTGATGAGCTTTGATATTAATATGGTACCCTTTCTTCGAAACTATCTAATAGATAAAATGGGATCGGTCAACGGTTTGATCTGCCTACGGCTGGCTTCTTTTAAAGATGAAAATACTTACATATGCAATCCAGTCACTAGAGAAATCATGACCATCTCTATCCCTCAATACTATAAACAAGATTTCGTAGTAATTGCTTGCGGTTTTGGAGTCGGTTCATTGACCGGGGAATACAAAGTGGTACGAACTTTTAGAATGAACGTACCATCGAATGGTAATAAAATACCTAGGGTTCGTGAATTAGTAGCCGAGGTTTATACCCTTGGCACGGGCCAATGGAGAAGACTTGGCCGAGTTCCTTATTGGCTTGATGGCTGTGACTTTGGGGTTGTTCTAAACGACCATTGTCATTGGACTATTTCTAATAGGAATGCCCATGAAAAGATTTGTACTTTTGATTTAAACAAGGAAACATTTCAATTATTTCCATCTCCTCCAAGAGAAGAAAGTGACAATGATTTTCAAAGCTTGGCAGTCCTAAAGGGTTGTTTATGTATAACTGATGGTGGCAACTGTTTTCCATTCACAATTTGGGTGATGAAGGAATACGGTATCAAGAAATCTTGGCATAAAGAGGTGGTCATCACAGAAGAAGCTGTTAATCGTTGTCGAGAACTACCGTATTTGTATGATGTATATCTGTTCGGGGGTTTAAATGATGGAACTATCTTTTTCGTGGATGAGGATCTATTTGCATTTTATCCTAGAAGTGGTACAATTGAAAATATAGAAGCCTTAAAGTGGTCGGAAAGTGGAGTGGCTTATCGTCCGAGCTTTCTTAAACTCCTGAATTTTGAATCAGAGAGGGTTCACAGGTTCTAAAGGTCAACAAAGATTCTACCATTTTTGTATTCAACAATCATTTTGATTCTAGTATGTTGCTACTTCTTTCAGATTTTACTGATTTCATACAGGCTTTTAAAAGCGATGCATTTTATCTTCAAGTGTTAACTAGGTGGTTTTACTTACATTGACTGGTTGACAAATATGTTTCAATTGAAGATATACATATACTTATGGGCATGTCAAATGCACATATTTAAGCATATATTGTTGGTAAATAATAGTAGCTTTCAATTAGTAAGAAATAATGGTACCACATTTATAACGAAAATCAAATTGAGCCTGACTTTGGAAAGTACAACGTTCTTTCATCTAATATACGATGTAGCGTAATGCTTACCGGCAGAATCACTACTATTGCTTCCTACTTGGGTAACAATCTTGGCCATCAAAATAAATTGTAGGTAAACATTTTTTACTCGGTAAGCACTTATTTGCTAATAAAACTCAAGTTGAAGTCTTAGCATCTCAATCTTCACATGATGGTGGCAAAGGTCATAATTAGGTTTGTGTGCTTATGGCTTTCAAGAGTTCAATTTCATGTCTTGGAACATCAAAGCTACCTCAACTCATTGTTCTTTCTGCCCCTGCATAACGAAATTTGAATTTCGATATTTCAATTTTAATCTATTGATCCATCTTTCAATCTCTATATATTCATCTTGCCTATTAACGATCTAAATTTTGTGATTTTGTTTACCTGTTTGCAGAACTTCTTCCCTCATGATGACCGAAATTGTTGGAACTTTTTTGGAGATTTGGCACCTTTGGTTTTTGTTCTTTCTATGCCATCGTATGGACTCGGTGGGCAGAAAGTGCTTATTGTTGCTGAAACATTTCGTCGCAATAGGTGTGTCACAAGAGACTCATTGCACTATATGTTAGTTCAAGTCCGGTATAAAATGCTACCCTTATTAGATTTTTGCAGAAGATTAGGTTCCAAACTCAGAAGAGGTATTATATGTATCTTAGGGGATGTTTGTTTATGGCTTATTGGACTTAATGAACTATATAGTTTACTTACACAGCTATATTGTGTTGTTTGTTTGCAGCTTACTCAATCATGTACTACATATATAAGTATTTAGATCAAATGTTGAAAAGAGTCGACTTTACTTTTTTACTTGCTTCCCTATTGAGGTTCTTCACTTCTAATTTGGGGTTTCTTTCAAAGATAGACAAGTTACTTTCTGGTGAGCTTTGAGTCATTATTCTTTCATCTTTCCCTCTTTCTGGTTCCATTTGAACAGTTCTTTTGCGTGGATTACTTGTTGTCTTCGTGTGACCCATGGTGTCTTTTGGTTGTTTATTTTGCAGAAATTGTCATTTGATCTGGTTGGTCGGTTGGATATAAAATTATGGATACGTAGCTTCAAGTTATCAATTTAATTTTTCGAGTTCTTTTTGGTTAATTTCAATGTCAACTTCCTTATAGCTAGTGATCTTTTGGTTTTGTATTCCAAGAATCCATTTCGGTGGCTTAATATGTTTTTATATCAAGAATATTCAGGGTTAATGGTAAACTAAAAGATGTTGTTGGTGGTGTTTCTTCCGACTTCTTTTCATTTCATACAGCACGAATGACTGAATGAGGGAGTATCCTTGAGAACTGCATTTACGTTCCTTATAGATCTTTTAATTTGCTTATTCGTGCATCTTCATCTTTCCAACTAACTAGAGAATTTCATTATCACTTAATTCTGGCTTGTTTGCACCATTGTGGCTTTACTAACATATTGATACGATTAGTTGAGATATAGATAGAACATCTCTCACTTGCTCAAACTTCCTAAGGCAGAACAGAATTTTTGGTCTGCTTAATGTCAACCCATGCACCATTGGATGTTAGAACCATAATCATGTCATGTTTTTGTTTGCAAGTAGAGGATTTATCAAGTAATCCCCTTCTTTTTGTACACACAATTCCCTTTTCAAGTTTTACAATATGCATCATGCCATGCAGTTTTCTCTCCGTCTCTTCCTTTCTTATGTACTGGGTACCATGTCAAGCAATTATAGACATGTCTCCATTTGTTGCATTTAAACTGCTTCTTTTTATCTTTTTAGGTGACTTGATAACTTAGGGGTCGTTTACTTACCGCTTAAGTTACCAGATGAATTTACCTACGGGTTTTCATCTGATATATGTGAGACAATTGAGGGGCATGTACAGAACACTAAACGGCAAAAGAGCAAAAGTCGTTGTTTTGATTTTCCTAACTGGTTTCATTTTCGGCCATCAAAATGAAGAATTGTTGCTAAGCATCTTTTACCTGATAAACGCGTGTCCAGTAAAAGTGTTCTCCCCCACTTATCCGCTAAAATTTCAGTTTTGCCATCTTTACTCGGTATGGTAAGAGACACTTGGTGATCATTTGTTAAACGACCCCTAATACTTTGTAGATCAACAGGATTGCTATATACTAACAAGTTTTATGCTTATAATCAACAAATCCTTATGGTTTATGGGAATTTAGTGGAAGAGATAGCACTTATATTAGAAATCTGATCATGGATGGTTCCCTAACCACTTGGGTTGTGGTACGCTTGGTTGAGGCTCAGGGTGTGGTAGAATTCTCATCTTCCTTTCTTATGTAAGGAAACTACAAATATATGATTTACTTAACAAGATTCCTTAAATTATTAGTTAAGAATTTGAAACATCAAAAGACATAGAAGTCATACATCAATATTAACATGCTAGTATTTTCAAAATAGTTACCGATAAATAAATAAAAATTACAATTGAACAATTCCTAACATGTGATGAATAAATTACAATTACAATTGATTTTGGACGAAAATTCTATAATGTGATGAATAAATTAACTTTTCTAAAAATAACTATTTATTTATATTTGAAAACCTTTTTTTCATTAGAATCATAAACCATATCTGTTATCTTATCATTTTACTACCATATATGAATACACTATTAAAAAGATTCATCAATTAATAATTGAAGATTTGAAATATCACATAGAAATAAAATTCACATTAATATTAATTATATACTAGAAATAAAATTCTATATTATACGTAATAAAGTTGGCTCCCTAGACTAATTTGGTCGCTTTCCACCCATGAGCCTCTTAAACTTTTTTATTTAAGTTTTCTAATAGGTCGCTTTCCACCAATCTTAATCTATTGATCCATCTTTCCATCTCAATTTATTCATCTTGCCTTTGGTTTTTGTTCTTTCTGTGGTCGTATGGCGTCGGTGGGCAGAAAGTGCTTTTTGTTGCTGAAACATTTCGTCGCAATAGGTGTGTCACAAGAAACTCATTGCACTATATGTTAGTTCAAGTCCGGTATAAAATGCTACCCTTATTAGATTTTTGCAGAAGATTATGTTCCAAACTCAGAACAGGTATTATATGTATCTCAGGGGATGTTTGTTTATGGCTTATTGGACTTTAATGGACTATATAGTTTACTTGCACAGCTATATTGTGTGTTGATTGTTTGCAGCTTACTCAATGTGTACTACATATATAAGTATTTAGATCAAAATGAAACCATGAAAGACACAAAAATGTTTGACCATGACTTGAGGGGACCGACTTATTGTCCTAGTTTTCTTAAACTCCAGAATTTTGAATCAGAGATGGTTCGTATGTTCATTCTAAAGGTCCACAAAAGTCTACCACTTCTGTATGAAACAATCCCTTTGATTCTGGTATTAGTAACTCGCTTTCAGATCTAATGAATTGATTTGCTATAAGGTTCTAAAAAGTTATGAATTGATCTTCGAGTGATTTCTTGGTAATGCATGAAGTTTATTTTAAGATGATAAATACATGAAGAAAGTATCGGGTATTTGCTGAATTGATTTTTGTTATTGCTATTGCTGTTGGATTTATTAAAGTGATTTCCTATAGGTTTTCATAAATATTTCAATTGTTTCTTATGGTATCTTTTCAACCAATAGATTCTATTTTTTGTTCTTGGTTATTTCCTGCTCTCGGATCTTATTGCGGGTGCTAGGAAGATTTCGGATTGACCAGATATGATTCAATGATTCCTCAAAATGTTGAACCAAAATGGATCCTTATTTCCACTCTATCCATTCCAAAGCAGAGTAGGAATAAAATGATTGCAAAGTTTTGAGTACTATTGAGGCCTATATTCTTATCTTCTTCATGGCTTCATCTTAAGCTATTCACTTTTCTTGGAGTCAATGTATTCCATACGGCATATTTATTCCTTTTTCTACTTCTTTTTTCAAGTGCAGGATAACCCCAAGGGGTTGTGGGTTTTTCTACCAATTGGGGCCCTTCCGTCACCACCCCCATGTGGATAGTCTACAAGGTTTATAACTACTCCTCTTACTACAAGGCGCTTACCTACCCAACGCTTAGATTTGGCTCTACCTAAAGTCTTCTGGTTCACCCCAACCATCACCTTAACCACCACCGCCCACCATCACCTTAACCACCACCGCCCACCATCGCCAGACACCATTATCACCGGAACCACCACCATCACTGTAACCACCATCACCGTAACCACCATCGCCCACCATCACCGCACCATTACCTCATCACCATCGTTGGCCACCACCATCACCAGAACCACCACCGCCCATCATCACCTTAATCACCACCGCCTACCATCACCGGAACCACCATCGTCGGACACCATCATCACCGGAACCACTATCGCCTACCGGAACCACCACCATCACCGTAACCACCATTGCCTACCGTCACCGCACCACCATCGCAGGCCACCACCATCACCAGAACCACCACTACCTACCATCAACTTAACCACCACCGCCCATCATCACCGGAACCACCATCGTCGGACACCATCATCACCGGAACCACCACCATCACCGTAACCACCGTCGCCCACCATCACCGCACCACGATCGCAGGCCACCACCATCATCGGAACCACCACCGCCCACCATTAACTTAACCACCACCGCCCATCATCACCTTAACCACCACCGCCCACCATTACCGGAACCACCATCGTCGGACACCATCATCACCGGAACCACTATCGCCCACCGGAACCACCACCATCATCGTAACCGCCATCGCCCACCGTCACCGCACCACCATCGTAGGCCACCACCATCACCGGAACCAACACCGCCCACCATCAACTTAACCACCATCGCCCATCATCACCGGAACCACCATCGTCGGGCACCATCATCACCGGAACCACTATCGCCCACCGGAACCACCACCATCACCGTAACAACCATCGCCCACCATCACCGCGCCACCATCGCAGGCCACCACCAACACCAGAACCACCACCATTGCCCACCATCAACTTAACCACCAACGCCCACCATCACCTTAACCACCACCGCCCACCATCACCAAAACCACCATCGTCGGACACCATCATCACCGGAACCACCATCGCCCACCATCACCGCACCACCATCGCATGCCACCACCATCACCGAAACCACCACCGCCCACCATCAACTTAACCACCACCGTCGGACACTATCATCACCGTAACCACCATCGCACACGATCGCCGAAGAAGATGATCGGACTTCGCCGGAGAAAATGGTCGGAGTTCGCCGGAGAAGAAGACCAGTGCGACAAAGGGAGGTGGTGGTGCGGCGCAAGCGGCAAAGACAGGTGGTGATGTGACTTTGGGACCAAATTATATATGTTAACATTTACCAAATGTTAGACAACTATTCATAAGCTACAGTGTTATCCACACAATATATAAAGCCCTTATTACCTTACAATACCTTAATTTTTTTAATGGTTTTTACCCATTTCTTTCCTTACCAACAAACCACCACTCTCTTTTCTGTTCACCACCAACTCTACCATTACCACCACCACCACCACCCTCCTTTCTCTTCACCACCACCTCTACCACTACCACCACCACCACCACCCTTATTTCTCTGCACCACCACCTCTACCACCACCAGCAGCCTTCTTTCTCTTCACCACCACCCTTCTTTCTCTTCACCACCTCCTCTACCACCACCACCACCACCATCCTTATATCTCTTCACCACCACCTTTACCACCACCACACACCACCATCACCCTTCTTTCTCTTCACCACCACCTCTACCACCATCACCACCCTTCTTTCTCTTCACCACCACCACCACCACCACCCTCCTTTCTCTCTACCACCACCGTCAACTACCCATCTTAACCAACTAAAACTTCTTCTCTTTTCTATTTTCACTACTCTCTACATATGTATATCTACCTTACCCACAAAAACCTTGGTGGATCTTCACGAAAATAGTTAACACCTTTTGTTCTTTTGTTCTTGCTTAGTTTTATCTTATACACACTTCTTATTTCTTGAGTTTATGGGTTGAAACACCTTGCTACTCACCAAAAATCGAGAATTTTGGTATGTATTTGTTGGGAATTTGGTGTTTTCATCTAGCCACCGGTGTTCTCATTCTGTCATCCATCAAATTCAACCTCACAATCTTTCAATCTCGATCTTTTCTTTTTTCTCCTGATCTCTTTGCTTTTATTGTGATTCATCTTTAAAAATAAAAATAAAAACTCTCCATCTTGCCATGTGAAACCATTTCTGGTTCGGTTTAGCTATGAAAAGACCCTCCTTGCTTTCTTATGTGGATTTCATAGTAATGACAAGGGTGGTGGTGGTGGTGGAGTTTTTCCTATAATAGCTTGAGGAGGAAGAAGGGAGGAAGGATGTTTGGGGAGTTTCAAGAAAGGAAATGGTGGTGTGTGATGATGGTGTTTGGTGAGGAGGTAAAAGGATGATGGGAAAGGAAATGGTGTGGTGTGGTGGTGTGGTGTGGTGTGATGATGGTGTTTGGTAAGGTGAGGTGAGGTGAAGTGATGTAATGTAAAAAAAAAATTAAAGTGTATAAAGTTAACTTCATACTATATAAAATAAAGTTGTATTTATTTAAAATTTGTTTAAATTAAAAAAATATAACCAAAATTATTCATTCGTACATTTTTTTATTGACCAATTGATTTATTTAAAAATAAAGATTTGATCCTCTCAAAATGTCAAGTTATTTTTATTTTAAATAAAGTTTGAAATTGATATTTTTATTGCAATTATAAGTTATTTATTCAAAATTCTATCAAACAATTGTTTTAATTAAGTTAAAACAGTTATTTAAAATAGTAAATTTTTTGAATGTAGGCTTCTAGAAATTCAAAACTAATCATCATAATTTTAATCTTTACAACCAAAGAGATCACAACAAAAGCTTCAATAACTCAATTTCAATTTTATATTTTCATATGAGATTGTATCCTACGTTAATCTCTAGAGCCTTAATTGTCCAATCAATTTATGTTACATTTCAACTGTTTTTATTGATTTATGTCGTTAAATTTTTATGACATTTCTTCTTCCCGCAACGCGGGGACAAAAAACCTCGTTTGTAACATTTGACAGATCTCAGGGGCCAAATCAGTAAATTGCTCTAATATTATAGAATTCAAAAAAATCAATATTTGAAAAAATAACCTGCAACCTGTTTAGTAGGTTACCCAATACATACAATAGCAATTTTTTGAAACTTCAGTACATTAAATGGTAATTTTTAAAGTATGATATACACAATAGCAAAAGGTGTCAACTTGGATACATTTTGGGGAACTAAACACTTGAATCTAAGAAAATGAAACTTCTACAAATATAACATTATTCAATAATGGTATTACCAAATTATAAAAGAAATGCGTATCTCTATAATAAAAAAATAAGCAAATTGAAAAGAAAGTTAAACAAATCCATCAACACTAGTTAAATTTTGGACAAATATTAAGATTTAGGGGATAGTTCTTCAAAATGTATCAAACTATACCCAAAATGTTATTGTGTGTATCCACCTATAAAAAATGTTTTTTGATGCATCAAACTTCATTTTTTCTTCTATTGTGTGTAACAGATTACTTGTAACCTGTTGAGCAGGTCATCTCCACTGCTGCCGCAGCCTGGAACCACCGAGAACCATCGCTACACCCACCTCCACCATCACCCTCCTCCACCCACCTCCACCGGAGACCTTCACCATCACCCACCATCACCCACCGCCACCCACCTCCACCCACCTCCACCATCACCCACCGTCACCCACCGCCACCCACCTCCACCACTGCCGCCACCGGGAACAACCCAGGTTCGCACCTCCATCGTCGCCTGTTAGACCCTACTTTGAGGTTGTGAAGAAGTCAAGGGTCTATCTAGTATTTTCCTTATTCTAGTATTTAGCTTTAGTTTATGTTTGCCCTCTTTTGTAAAGAGTCATAGACTCTAAGGGCTTGTCTTGTATTTTCCTAATACCTAGTGCTATATAAACAATGCTATAGCCTAGGGTTTGTTAGACTTGTTGGTAGCCTACTATCTTAATGAGAAACAATCCCAAGAAATTCTCTTATTCTCTCTTGTCTTCTCCATCACTTTCACCAACATTCTCACTACTAGTTGTTCTTCATTGCTATAGTTTACACTAGTTTTCTCTCCATCTATCATTCTCTATTTTCTGGGATTCACATCGCCATCACCACCATCACCGTCTCCATCACCGTTGCCATCACCATCACCGTCGAACCGCCGCCTATCCCACCACCATCACCATCGAACCGCCACCACCATAATCGACCTGCCACCACCCAAAACCACCATTCCCACCGCCAAGAACCTCCCGCCGTCGTCACTAACTGCCGGTAACCGGTTGTGCAGGTCAAAATACACACAATAACAAAAAAAGTAAAGTTTGATACATCAAAAAGTATTTTTGATAGGTAACGCACAACAGCTTTTCGGGTGTAGTTTGATACATTTTGGATAACTATCCCCTAAAATTTATTTGTTCATAAAAAATTTCAAGAATTTAATGTTTATTTATGAGTTCAAAACAATTAAAGATTTATTTGTCCAATTCAACAAGTTTTAATTACTTATTTAATTGATTTTAGAAACTTTAAATGTTCATTTAAAAAAAAGTTCAACCGACTAAAAAAAACATTAAATTTTTGAAAAGTATTGTTTATTTATTTATTTCTTTTGTTTTGGACTTTATAATTATATGCAAGAACCAGCTATAGGGCCGTCCCAAGCCCAAGAAGGAATAAGATCAACTCCAAACGTTTCTTCCGACCTGTTAATTGAAATCAATCAGAAAAACAATTGAAATCGATCACCTATTTCCATCTCTGGTAAATCAATCTATGATTCCTTGGTAATTTTTGCAATTTCAATTCTCTTTTAACAAAAACCCTAATTTTGATGTATAAGAAAAAAAACCCTAATTTTGATGTTAATAAAAACCCTAATTTTGTTTGGTTTCAGAACATTAATCGATCCATCCATGGAAGCCTTACCGATAGAGTTGACGATGGATATTCTTTCAAGACTTCCTGTCAAGACCATCATCTACTGCAAATGTGTCTGCAAGAAGTGGCAGAGTTTAGTTTTGGACTCTTCCTTTGTTAAACTTCATCTCTTGAGATCATCACCTACAACAAGTCTCATCGTTCACCAAGATACTAAGTATCTATGTCATTCGGGGATTTTGAAATGGGTGGAAATCGAAGACAAAGCTGATCACCACCGTTTACGCTACGAGACGATCCTTGATCTTGATACGATACCTGTTTTACAAAAGCCTCACGTATCTCTGATGGGCTCCGTCAATGGTTTGATCTGCATATGGCGAAATTCTCCTCAACATGATAATACTTATATATGCAATCCGGTCACTCGAGAAATCCTCATCCTCCCTACCCCTCGATACCATAGTTATTGTTCCGTAGACATTGCTTATGGTTTTGGAGTCAGTTCATTGACTCGGGAATACAAAGTGGTACGAACTTATTATGGGAGCATACGATTGAATCGTAATAGATCCAAAGTGATATCAGAAGCCGCTGCGGCCGAGGTTTACACCCTTGGCACAGGCCAATGGAGAACTCTTGGTGGAGTTCCTTGTTGGCTTTATGGATCCGAATTTGGGGTTGTTCTGAACGACCGTTGTCATTGGATTCTTTCTGAGTATGAGGATGCTCCTGAAAGGATTTGTACTTTTGATTTAAACACGGAAACCTTTGAATTATTTCCATCTCCTCCTTTCGATGCTACAGAAGAAGTTGACGAGCGTGTTCAAAGCTTGGCAGTCCTAAAGGGTTGTTTATGTATATCTGACGGCAATGATGCTCAATTCACAATTTGGGTGATGAAGGAATACGGTATCAAGAAATCTTGGCATAAAGAGGTGGTCATCAAAGAAGAAACTGTTAGTCCGAGTCAAGATCAGCCGTATTGGTATACCATACATCTGGTCGAGGGTTTAAAAGACGGAACTATCTTTTTAAGGACTGGGGATCTGTGGGCATTTTATCCTACAAGTGATACAATTGAAGAAATAGAGACGTGTGAGGGTTTGGAGAGCGCGCTGGCTTATCGTCCAAGCTTTCTTAAACTCCAAAATTTTGAATCAGAGAGGGTCCACATGCTCTGAAGGTCAAAACAAAAATTCTACCATTTTTGTATTCAACGATCCTTTTGATTCTGGTATTTTGCTACTGCTTTCAAATTTACTGATTTTTCCTACTGACTTTTTAAAAGCGATGCATTTCAGCTTCAAGTGTTAACTAGGTCGATTTACTTACATTGCTCGGTTGGCAAATGCGTTTCAATTGAAGATACACATATTTAGGGCATCTCAAATGCACATAATTAAGCATATATTATTAGTAAATAATTGCTTATGCTTTTCAAGAGTTCAATTTCATGTCTGGAACACCAAAGCTACCTCAACTCATTGTTCTTCAATACAAAAAGACGTATCTGCCCTTGCATAATGAAATCTGACTTTCCATATTTCAATCTAAATCTATTGATCCATCTTTCAATCTCTATATATTCGTCTTGCCTATTAACGATCTAAATTTTGTGAAAATTTTATGATTTTGTTGATGTGTTTGCAGAACTTCTTCCTCCATGATGACCAAAATTGTTGGAACTTTTTTGAAGAATTGGCACCTTTGGTTTTTGTTCTTTCTGTGGTCGTATGGCGTCGGTGGGCAGAAAGTGCTTTTTGTTGCTGAAACATTTCGTCGCAATAGGTGTGTCACAAGAAACTCATTGCACTATATGTTAGTTCAAATCCGGTCTAAAATGCTACCCTTATTAGATTTTTGCAAAAGATTAGGTTCCAAACTCAGAAGAGGTATTATATGTATCTTAGCGGATGTTTGTTTATGGCTTATTGGAATTAATGGACTATATAGTTTACTTACACAGCTATATTGTGTTGTTTGTTTGCGGCTTACTCAATGTGTACTACATATTATATAAGTATTTAGATCAAATGTTGAAAAGAGTCAACTTTACTTTTTCACTTGCTTCCCTATTGAGGTTCTTCACTTCCAATTTGGGGTTTCTTTCGAAGAAGGACAAGTTACTTTCTGCTGAACTTTGAGTCATTTCCATCTATGAGTTTGCTCTTCTGAGTTCATGTTTCCAATATCAGTAATTTGTGTTCCGAAAATGCTCCTAAATTCAAAGTTCAAAATTCAAATCAATGAAATGCCATGAAATCCCTCCCACATTCCAATTTCAAATTCAAACTGAAAATCTTTATTCTTAAAATCAACAGTAGATTTTTTGTATTTTCTGCATTATCTTTTTTCGTCTTCCTCTTTCTCTCTCTGGTTCCATTTGAACAGTTCTTTTGCGTGGATTACTTGTTGTCTTTGTGGGACACATGGTGTCTTTTGGTTGTTTATTTTGCAGAAACTGTCATCTGATCAGGTTGGATATAAAATTATGGATATGTAGCTTCACGTTATCAATTTAACTTTTAGAGGTCTTTTTGGTTAATATCAATTTTAACTTTCTTATAGTTAGTGATCTTTTGGTTTTGTTTTCCGAGAATTCAAGGTTGATGGTTGACTAAAAGATGTCGGTGGTGTTGCTCTGACTTCTTTCCATACAGCACGAATGACTGAATTTATGTTCCTTATAGACTTGTTTGCACCACTGTGGCTTAATAACATATTGATATGATTAGTTGAGATATATATAGAACACCTCTTACTTGGTCAAACTTTCTAAGGCAAAACAGAACTTTTGGTATGCTTAATGTCAACCCATGCACATTGGATGTTTGAATCATACATAATGGTAGTGCTGTTGTCATGTTTTTGTTTGCAAGTAAGTTGATCTCTAGAGGATTTAACAAGTAATCCCCTTCTTTTTATCTAACGCGTATACACTATACACACACACAGAGACATTCCCTGTCAAATTTTACAATATGCATCATGCAATTCTCTGTCTCTTCCTTTCTTATGTACCAGGTACCATGTCAAGCAATTATATGTGCATGTCTCCATTTGTTGCATTTGAACTGCTTCTTTGCATCTTTTTAGGTGATCAGATAACTTAGGGACCGTTTACTTACTGCTTACCTGGCAAGTTACCAGGTGAATTTAGCAACGGGTTTTCATCTGATATATTATGGGAACACTTACCAGCAAAAGAGCTAAAGTCGTTGTTCTTATTTTCCTAACCGGTTTCATTTTCAGCCATCAAAATGAAGAATTGTTGCTAAGCATCTTTTACCTGATAAACGCGTATCCGGTAAAAGTGTTCTCCCCCACTTATCCGCTAAAATTTCAGTTTTGCCCATATTTACTCGGTATGGTTAACAGAGAGACACTCAGATGATCATTTGTTAAGCGACTCCTAATACTTTGTAGATCAACAGGATTGTTTCATGCTTATAAAATTTAGCATATATTCGATATTAAGTGACACTGGCGAGTGGCGATAGAACATAGTTCGTCGTGATAAGCGCACAATTAGCTTCGATTCGATTTCTTGGTTCAACTAAAACTAATAGTAGAAGGAACAATTGTGTCACCAAGCCAAGCAAAGGCCTTTACTTGTAATGCTAACTTCGCTTCTCTTCCAATGAAATGGCCTTTTTCTTATATTCTACCATTATAAAACACACACACGCCACAACAAATGTTCATACCCATGACGATAACTTGCAAAATCTAGTTTTTATTTACCAGAAAATACGTCTTAAATCAATTCACTATGGAGGACTTACCACCAAATGTTATGTCCGATATACTCACAAGACTTCCAACCAAGAAGATCAATTACTGCATGTGTGTATGCAACAAGTTTCCAACTCATGCTTTGTTAATCTTCACCTCTAGATCATCTTCAAGTCTCATCATTAGTTGCATGTAGGATTAGACACAGGAGAATACAAAGTGAGACATACTTTTGAAGATTCTAATTCATGAGTTTGGTTGAGGCAATTTGAAATCTAGGTTTACATCCTTGATACATGCCAATAGATTCACCGGCATTGGCCATGTCCGTTACGGGTTTGATCATTGCGACCAACCACTTCTGGATGACCATATTCATTGGCTTTTTTATGATGACGATTCTTTTGAAAGCCCTTGTGCTTTTGATTTAGACAAGAAATGGACATAAAGAAGATGGGCGTGCCTAAAAGGCGTTTGATTTGTAAGGAAACTACAAATATATGATTTTCTTAACAAGATTCCTTAAATTATTAGTTAAGAATTTGAAATATCAAAAAACATAGAAGTCATACATTATAATATATTAGCAATAGTCAGGAATGAATAGTAAAATTTACAGATTTTGAACAACTTTAATCCCTGCAATTTGGTTTAATAGTGAACTTGATACTTTTTGTATGATTTTAGTCCCTATAGTTTGATTTTTGCAATGCTTTTCATTCATAATCTTTAAAAACTATTTCTTTCATCCTTATGGTTTTTATTTTCATACATCTATCCAATTTTATTAAGTTAAATGGTTAGCTTATTAAAAAATGTTTGGTTAAATTTCATATTTGGTTCTTATAGTAAATCATTCACATTTTGTTACTTTTTACTTACTTTATATTTTTATTAAGATATTTTTTTTATTGGTTAATTATAAACTATTATAACTTTAATAAAAAAAATAATCAAATAATTTCATTAAATTAT
This sequence comes from Centaurea solstitialis, assembly GCA_030169165.1. Taxonomy (NCBI): domain Eukaryota; kingdom Viridiplantae; phylum Streptophyta; class Magnoliopsida; order Asterales; family Asteraceae; genus Centaurea; species Centaurea solstitialis. The sequence goes on from JARYMX010000015.1 coordinate 26,259, forward strand.
TGATAAGTACATGATATTTTTTTCAAAGCATTAGGTTATAATCTCTTAAAGTTAATACTTTTATTTATTAATTTATTAAATCTTTTTATTTATTTTAAACAACCATTGGCATATAACCCCCCCCCCCCCCACACGCGCGCGCACACACACACACACATTATCCACATATTATATACATATTATCTGCATGCTAACAACCACATAAAATAGACATCAACTACACCGTATACCCTTTTTTATTGTATGCATATAATTAAATACCTAACACAATGCATAAAGTCCGTCATACTAACTTTTCGTATGACAACATACGTACAAACTTTATGTTTCATATAAATGATAAAATTTATCATAATTTATAACTCGGCGCAAAGCCCATGCTCTTAATAACTAGTTAATATTAATATGTTAGTATTTTCAAAATGATTACCGATAAATAAATAAAAATTACAAGTGAACAATTCCTCAAATGTATTTATTTTAACGTGAGAGGAAATTGGTGAATTGATTTTGGACGAGGATGAATAAATTATTTTTTTTAAAATAGTTATTTATTTATATTTGAAAACCTTTTTTTTCACTGGAATCATTTAATTAATTTACAACCTATTCTATTTATACAACTTCATCCCAATCATTAATCATTTCATCTACGATTAGCATTTAATGAGGTAGAAAAGATCAAGACTAAATTACGGATTCGGTCCTCGTGGTTTGATGGTTTTTATGGATTTGGTCCTTAAACTTTAATAATTACGGATTTGGTCTTTGTGGTTTAAAAATTCTATTGAATTTGGTTTTTGTGGTTTGCAAATTCTATTGGATTTAGTTCTTATGGTTTGCAAATTCTATTGGATTTGGTCCTTGCCTATTTGCACAACCAGGGACCAAATCCAATAGAATTTGCAAACCACAAGGATCAAACCCGTAATTATTAAAGTTTAGGGACCAAATCCATAAAAATTATCAAATCACGAGGACCAAATCCATAATTTACTCAAAGATCAATAAAGATTATTCATTAAATTTAAAAAACTATAAATAACTCAAAAAATACGATAGTCTTGTTGGGCTTTTGAGTTTATTTCCACCAAGGGCAAACGCTGCAGAGAGGAGATCACTGCAAACAATGGCGGATTTCGTTCCCCATCTCCGCCTCAGGTAAATCTCTTCTCTTCCATATCATGATCTAATTTTCATATTTCTTTTTTACAATCTCAATGATTTATCTTTTTTTTTCTTAAAGAAAAAACTCTAATTTTGTTTGGTTTAGAACATTAATGGATCGATCAATGGAAGAGTTACCAACAGAGTTGACTATCGATGTTCTCTCAAGACTTCCGTTGAAAACCATCATCCGCTGCAAGCTTGTCTGCAAGAAGTGGCGGAATTTAGTTTCGGACTCTTCCTTTGTTAATCTCCATCTCTCCCGATCACCTACAGGTCTCCTCATTCATCAAATCGTTAAAGGGACTCCGGGAATTTTCAAATGGGTGGATATTGAAGACAAAGTTGATGACCACCGTTTAAACTATGACCCACTGATGAGCTTTGATATTAATATGGTACCCTTTCTTCGAAACTATCTAATAAATAAAATGGGATCGGTCAACGGTTTGATCTGCATACGGCTGGCTTATCTTAAAAATGAAAATACTTACATATGCAATCCAGTCACTAGAGAAATCATGACCATCTCTATCCCTCAATACTATAAACAAGATTTCGTAGTAATTGCTTGCGGTTTTGGAGTCAGTTCAGTGACCGGGGAATACAAATTAGTGGTACAAACTTTGAAAAGGAACGTACCATTGAATGGTAATAAATTACCTTGGGGTCGTGAATTAGTAGCCGAGGTTTATACCCTTGGCACGGGCCAATGGAGAAGACTTGGCCGAGTTCCTTATTGGCTTGATGACTGCAACTTTGGGGTTGTTCTAAACGACCATTGTCATTGGATTATTTCTAATAGGAATGCCCATGAAAAGATTTGTACTTTTGATTTAAACAAGGAAACATTTCAATTATTTCCATCTCCTCCAAGAGAAGAAAGTGACAATGATTTTCGAAGCTTGGCAGTCGTAAAGGGTTGTTTATGTATATCTGATGGTGGCGGCCGTTTTCCAATCACAATTTGGGTGATGAAGGAATACGGTATCAAGAAATCTTGGCATAAAGAGGTGGTCATCACAGAAGAAGCTGTTAATCGTTGTCGAGAACTACCGTATTCGTATGATGTATATATGATCGGGGATTTAAAAGATGGAACTATCTTTTTCATGGATGAGGATCTATTTGCATTCTATCCTAGAAGTGGTACAATTGAAAAAATAGAAGCCTTAAAGCGGTCGCAAAGTGGAGTGCCTTATCGTCCGAGCTTTCTTAAACTCCAGAATTTTGAATCAGAGAGGGTTCACAGGTTCTAAAGGTCAACAAAGATTCTACCATTTTTGTATTCAACAATCATTTTGATTCTCGTATGTTGCTACTTCTTTCAGATTTACTGATTTCATACAGGCTTTTAAAAGCGATGCATTTTATCTTCAAGTGTTAACTAGGTGGTTTTACTTACATTGACCGGGTGACAAATATGTTTCAATTGAAGATCCATATACTTATGGGCATGTCAAATGCACATATTTAAGCATATATTGTTAGTAAGTAATAGTAGCTTTCAATTAGTAAGAAATAATGGTACCACATTTATAATGAAAAACAAATTGAACCTGACTTCGGAAAGTATAACGTTCTTTCATCTAATATACGATGTAGCATAACGCTTACCGGCATAATCACTACTCTTGCTTCCTACTTGGGTAACATTCTTGGCCATCAAAATAAATTGTAGGTAAACATCTTTTACTCGGTAGGCACTTATTTGCTAAAAGTGTTTGTTGGGTAAAATTTTCGGTACTTGCTATGTTCACTCGGTAAGGTAAGTGACACCCAACACTATGTAAATCAACAGAGTTGACATATTCATATACATAACAAATTTCATGCCTATAATCAACAAATCCTATATATTATGGTTTATGGGAATTTACTAGAAGATAGGACACTTATATAACAAATCTTATCATGATATGGTTCTCTAGCCACTTGGGTTGTGGAACACTGGTTAAGCCTTAAGGAGATGTAGTGGAAATCTCATCTTCCCAGGTATAAATCCAGCCCTTGAGGCCATGGAGATTCACCCTGCAGTGACTTCATATCATTCGTGTTCCATTGTTATTAACCAATAAAACTCAAATTTAAGTCTTAGCATCTCAATCTTCACATGATGGTGGCAAAGGTCATAATTAATTAGTTTGTGTGCTTATGTTTTTCGAGAGTTCAGTTTCATGTCCTGGAACATCAAAGCTACCTCAACTCATTGTTCTTCAATACAAAAAGACGTATCTCCCCCTGCATAACGAAATCTGACATTCCATATTTCAATCTTAATCTATTGATCCATCTTTCAGTCTCTATTTATTCATCTTGCCTATTAACGATCTAAATTTTGTGATTTTGTTTATGTGTTTGCAGAACTTCTTCCCCCATGATGACCAAAATTGTTGGAACTTTTTTGGAGAATTGGCACCTTTGGTTTTTGTTCTTTCAGTGGTCGTATGGCGTCGGTGGGCAGAAAGTGCTTGTTGTTGCTGAAACATTTGGTCGCAATAGGTGTGTCACAAGAAACTCATTGCACTATATGTTAGTTCAAGTCCGGTATAATGGTGGTGCTGAAACATTTCGTCGCAATAGGTGTGTCAACCCATGCACATTGGATGTTAGAATCATAATGGTGGTGCTGTTGTCATGTTTTTGTTTGCAAGTAAGTTGATCTCTAGAGGATTTAACAAGTAATCCCCTTCTTTTTGTCTAATGTGTGTGTATATATATATATATATATATATATATACACACACACACATTCCCTTTCAAATTTTACAATATGCATCATGCAATTCTCTGTCTCTTCCTTTCTTATGCACCAGGTACCATGTCAAGCAATTATAGGCATGTCTCCATTTGTTGCATTTGAACTGCTTGTTTGTATCTTTTTAGGTGATCTAATAACTAATGGACCGTTTACTTACCGCTTACCTAGTAAGTAGCAGGTGAATTTACCAAAGGGTTTTCATCTGATATATGATGGGACAATTGAGGGATCGACGGAACACTTACCAGCAAAAGAGCAAAATTCATTGTTCTGATTTTCCTAACCGGGTTCATTTTCGGCCATCAAAATGAAGAATTGTTGCTAAGCATCTTTTACCAGATAAATGTGTATCCGGTAAAAGTGTTCTCCCCCACTTATCCGATAAAATTTCGGTTTTGCCATATTTACTCGGTATGGTAACAGACACTCGATGATCATTTGTTAAACGACCCCTAATAATACTTTGTAGATCAATAGGATTGTTATATACCTAACAAGTTTCATGCTTATACTCAACAAATCCTTATGGTTTATGGGAATTTAGTGGAAGAGATGGCACTTATATAAGCAATCTGATCATGGATGGTTCCCTAACCACTTGGGTTGTGGTACACTGGTTGAGGCTCAAGGGTGTGGTAGAATTCTCATCTTCCTTGGGTTAAAATCTAGACCCAAGGCCCTTGGGGCCGTGTAGGCTTACCTGCAATGACATCAAAATCGTAACCAATGCTAGTTGGTAGCTTAAAATGCTTCATAGTGGTTGCAAAGATCGTAATCAATTTTGTGTGCTTGTGCTTTTCAAGAGTTCAATATCATGGCTTGAACATCGAAGCTACATCAACCCATTCCTTGTCAATACAAAAAGACTTGCCTTCCCCCCGTATAATGAAAGCTTACCATTCACCCATTTACATAAAATTTAGCATATATTCGATATTAAGAGACATTGGCGATAGAACATAGTTCGTCATGATAAGCTCACAATTAGCTTCGATTCAAATTCTTGGTTCAACTAAAACTAATAGTAGAAAGAACAATTGTGTCACCAAGCCAAGCAAAGGCCTTTACTTGTAATGCTAACTTCGCTTCTCTTCTAATGAAATGGCATTTTTCTTATATTCTACCATTATAAAACACACACATGGATTACCACCAAATGTTATGTCCGATATACTCACAAGACTTCCAACCAAGAAGATCATTCTGTAACGCCCCGAGATTTCTTTCTGGTAATTCGTTACCTTTCCTTATATAGTATTTTATTTACTTTCGGTTTTTGTTTAATAGGCTATTTAATTAGAATAAGTAAAGGGGGGCTGGATGACTTGCGTGAGAAGTCAGGCCCGTAGCCCAGGCTTGCTTAATCGGGCTTTTTCTTCTTTTATAAGCTGACCTAAGGGAAACCTAAGGGTCATAGTTTCAGCTTAGAGTAAAACCCTAGCAGCCGTAAACCCTAGCAGCCGTCTTCTCTCCCCTTCTCTCTCTCCCTTCTTTCTTGTTTCCGGCGCCAGCAGCAAGAGAGGTCGGAACCTCTCTTTTTCCGATCAGACCTCTCTCTCTCTCGGTAAGTCTCTCTCTCCCTCCTCTCTCTTTCGTTGGCGGCAGCAGGAACAGAGGCCAACGCCTCTGTCCTCTGCCCCTGGTCGACGGCTGTGTGCAGCAAGGAGGGGCTGCCGCCCGCCACCCTTGCGGTGGTGTGTGGGTGCGCCGTGTGTGAGTTTGCGTGTTATACATATATATATGCGATCTGTGTGTGTGCTATATATATGTATGCGATCTGTGTGTGTGCGTGTTATATACATATATATATGCGATCTGTGTGTGTGTGCGTGTTATATATATATATATATATATATGTATACGATCTGAGTGTGTGTGTGTGCAATATCTGTGTGTGTATGATCTGTGTGTGTATGCGAGGTGGCTGTGTGTGTGTTTTCTGTGTGTGTGTGTAGATGATGGCCGGCGAGCAGCAGTGAGGGCTGCTGCCGTTAAGCTGATGTTCAGACCGTCGACAGCCTTGGCTGTTGGTGGTGGCTGCCGAAAACAGCCTTGAGCAGGCCTACGGTCTATCATATAATTAATTTAGGGTTCTCGGGCTATAGGTTGTTCGGGAATTACGTGGTCAAGTGGTTAGGTGATTGCCGCTAACTAGGACTCGAGGTGAGTTCCTCATCTTGTTATGATGATGTTACTTGTCTCGCACTCTCGCTTAATTCGTGATTATGTACGATGTGTGTATGTTACAATTATTATTTGTTGTATGGATGAAATTACTGGTTGTTGCGTGGTTATTGATTGTTTGGTTGTTATGTGTTTGTTTGGTTGGCTTAGTCCCTAGATAAGTGTCATTGGCCCGGATGTCGGGTGCGGGGTGACTTTGTCTACCCAAGGGTTCACGGCTATTCTTGGATGTCGAGATAGAGTGACCTTGGGGTGTTTGGATGTCGGACATCGGACGTGGAGACTCGTGGTCCCCTTGGAGGTACAGGTGTGGTATCGGTTAAGGGCCGGGTCTCCGGGCGCGTTATGTGTGATTACATGTAATTGACTTATGGCATGATGTAGGGATTCACTAAGCATTAGCTTACCCCCCCCCCCTATCTTTCAGATATTGCAGGTCCTAGTAATGCAGATGCGAAGGGCAAAGGCGTGGCGTGACAGTACTCTCGAAGGATCCGAACTCCCGATTGGCTTAGATGATTTTATTTAGTTTCATTATAGATTTTGAACTTGGGTTTTGCTTATGGTTAGGATTTAAATTACGGTTTTGCTTATGACCATTTTGGCGGTAAAGGTTGTTATAAAGATTTGTTACAAAGTTTGGGCTTTAACGGAAATTAGTTTTGGTTTGTTTTTATTTTAAAAATTCTTTCTAAAATTGTTAAAATTTTTAGAGCCTTACACATTCACTGCATGTGTGTATGCAACAAGTTGCCGAATTCACTGTTTGGGCTCATACTTTGTTAATCTTCACCTCTCTGGATAATCTTCAAGTCTCATCATTAGTTGCATGTAGGATTAGATATAGGGGAATACAAAGTGATACGAACTTTTGAAGATTTTAATTCATGAGTTTGATTGAGGCAATTTGAAGTCGAGGTTTATACCCTTGACGCACGCCAATAGATTCACCAGTATTGGTCATGTCCATTACTGGTTTGATCATTGCGAGTTTGCGACCAACCACTTCTGGATGACCATATTCATTGGCGTTTTTATGATGACGATTCTCTTGAAAGCCTTTGTGCTTTTGATTTAGACAAGGAACAAACATAAAGAAGATGGACATGCCTAAAAGGCTTTTGATTTGTAAGGAAACTACAAATATATGATTTACTTAACAGGATTCCTTAAATTATTAGTTAAGAATTTGAAATATCAAAAGACTTAGAAGTCATACAATATGCTAGTGTTGTCAAAATAATTACCAATAAATAAATAAAAATTACAATTGAACAATTCCTAAAATGTATTTAGGGCCATGTATTTATTTTAACGTTAGAAGAAATTGGTGTATTGATTTTGGAAGGATAATCTATGAACTTTTTTAAAATAATTATTTATTTATATTTGAAAACCTCTTTTTCACTAGAATCATTTATTTAAGGGTGTTGAGAGAGAAATCTCACCCTAGTAATACCCTACCCTATATAGCCTTTAAATTACTGGATATTAAATGCTACTTTTTGACTTTTTTTTAATTAATGTTCAACTTTTTTTTCTAACTTCTATGTTATCTTATTTTAACAATTTCAAATGTGCATATAATTGATTAACAATTAATTACATTATATATATATATATTTATTTGGTTTTTGACCACATCTATATATAATAAAAGAGTAACTGATCTGCCGCGTGTCGTGCTCTGGTAAGCCAAATTGCCATGTGTCGCGTTCTGGTGAATCGGTTTCGGTTATCAAAACAATAAATAAAATAATGTAAAAGATAAATATCACTTTCAAAAATCCTCTCCATAAAAAATCCTCTACATAATTAAATCAAATCTTTTAATCCAAAACTATAGATAAATATAAAAACAATAAATAAAATAATGTAAAAGATAAATACCACTTTCAAAAATACATATGAAAACAATAAATAAAATAATATAAAAGATAAATACCACTTTCAAAAATTCTCTACATAATTAAATCAAACAGTTTTAATCCAAAATACACACCTCAATCTCAATCTCAATCTATAAATACCTCTTTCAATCTCTCAATCTCAATCATTTGCTGCAACTCTCTTAATTAAGCCACTACCAATTACACAAACACACACAAAGGTAATTAATCAAACGCTCTTTAATTTTTATTTTTTCCTACACATGATGATATGATTATGATGATTCTATTCATGTTTATAGTCCAAGTTGGAGTTGTTGATTTCTCGTATGTGACTTTGTATTTATGGTCATTGATTACACTTTTTGTGTTATTTTGTATTACAAACGTTCTTCAATTTTTATTTTTTCCTACACATGATGATATGATTGTATAATAAACAATATATTATTTCTTATAAGTAACAAAACATTTGTCTTTCTAGTTTGATTATTTGAATTTTTTTTTATAATAATTATAATACATTAATTTTTATTAGTATTTATTAATAAAAAGAAAAAAAGCAAAAAAAAAAAAAAAAAAAAGAATAATATTAAAGAGAGAAAGAGAGAGAGGATCAATTAAATGATTGCTCAAACTTCTAGGTATTTTTTTAAGATACTAAGTAATAAATATTATAGGGTAGGGTGTATAAATCTATACCCTTTATTTAATTTACAACCTATTCCATTTATACAACTTCATCCCAATCATTAATCATTTCATCTACGATTAGCATTTAATGAGCTAGAAAAGTTCAAAAAACATTATTCATTGGATTTATTTTTTAAAATTTAAGTCAATTTAGGCCATAATTAGTTCAATTCATGCATTTTTGAGAGAAATAGCTTTCCTTGTTGAAAAGTTCTTCCATACATAAATAAATTCTAATGAAACATAAAAACATGTTTAATAGAGAACCTGTTTCACGAACTATGTATAACCATAAAATATGAACACCCTTTAAACATGAAAAAATTGAAAACAAGAATTGGACATCATTTTCATGGTATGCATTAAATCTGCATTCAATGAAAAAAGTTGTGGATTGAGTTGAAAGGAATGAACGATGAGTATCAAGATGAACGGAACGATGAAGACGATAATATTCATGCCAATCATTTCATAATCAATCACAATCCAAAAATTAAAAGCAATTTCAATCGGTTAGAATCTCATTTAAAGACATACTATATGGGTTGGTATCTCATCAAATCTTGTATGAATAAAGTTGTATGTATGGATTAATCAATTGAGCAAGAATGTTAGGAAAAACTTGGCTTTTTATATAAAGCTTACTGAAGATACTATAAGATACTAGCCTACTATCAAGTAGCCATGACAAAATAAGTTGTGAGTCTTATTAAGTTGCTAACAAACAGGCCCATATAGTTACCTTACCTAAAAACTAATAGATGAGACTACCCTATATTAAAAGAAACTAAAAAAAAAACAAAATAAAATATACGGGTTAGATTATTGTTTAGGGTTTAGTATTTCAAAATGTATCCAAGTTGTCACATTTTGCTATTATATGTATTGTACTTCAAAAATTATCATTTCATTTACCAAAGTTTCAAAACCTACTGTTTAGTGTATTGAGAAACTTGTTGAAAAGGTAGCCGGTCATTCCGGCCATCCGGTCATCTTCTCCGACGACTTTTCCGGCAACCACACTAGTCCGATGACTTTTCCGGCAACCACAACCGTTTTTTCCGCGCGATCTCCATCTCCCCACCCACCATCTTCTCTGACGACCTCCATCTTCGCCACCCACCATCTTCTTCGGGCATAGAGATGTGTGTGTGTCTCCGGTCGGAGTTCGTTTATCGTGCAAATCTCGACCATGGAGAAGTTATCGTCGTCAAGAAACTGTAGCCGACGAGGACAGCCACTCAGTGCCGACGACAACTGCCACAATCTTGAGCACGGTTCGATATTGGAACTTACGGTATCGGATAATCTTGGGTTTGGCTCAAGGATTGGCTTATTTTACACCGCCTGATTTTGGCTGGAGAAGATGGTGGGTGGCGGAGATGGAAGTCGCCGGAGAAGTCATCAACGAAGATGGTGGGGGATGGACATGGAGGTTGCCAGATGTGGTCTATGGTAGCAGGAGAAGTTACCGGATGTGGTATGTGGTCGTCGGAGCGTCGCCGGAAAAGTCGTCGGAGAAGATGACCGGTCGTCGAAAAAGTCTGGTAACCTACTATAAGAGGTCACGATACACTAAACGGTAGGTTTTGAAACTTTGGTACATTAAATGGTATTTTTTTTAAAGTACAATACATACAATACCAAAATGCGACAATTTGGATACGTTTTGAAATACCAAACCCCATTGTTTATACATATGGGATATATTACATTTGAAACATTCCCTAATAATAAATAATAAATAACAAATAATAATAATAAGCAATAAAAATCTAGCCTATATTTTAATTGGGCTAATATTACTTCTCAATTTAAAACCAATTAACAGCAAGTTAATTAGTAGATGGCAGAGGAGGAGATGGCAGTGTCATCACCTAACAACCAACTAAAGGCTAATTGGTTTTTCAACAAACAATTAACTAAAAAATAATATATACATTTTTTTAACAGCAAGTTAACACACATGTTCAAGCTGTATCAGGCCTTTAATTGGACAATCCCACTAATCTACTGTGACCCGATCCAACCCATTACCGAACTTGACCGACAGGAGAGTGGATCCAATAGACTGGATCCTTTCATACCGACCCCGAACCCCACCCAAATGAGCAGATCCTAACAAATACTATTTAAAATAGCTTTCAGAAATCAGTTTTGATCCACGAAAACTTTTTTGAGTTGAAAAGGCACCCACCCCCAAAAGATCAAAAAGCACACTCCATTCCCTCTCGATTCCAATAAGCCGATTGAAGTTGTTATCTCAGTCTTTCTTTGCCCTGCTTCTTCATCCAGGTAATTTATGATTCCCTTTCTCCATTTTTGTGTTTGTTTTCAAAATCCCTTTTTGTCTTTTTATGGTTTTTATTCTTCTAATCTTCTTGTTTTGTATAATTTACATTAATGATTGCTTTATTTTGTTTCTATTTTTGTTGCTTATGACTGCAAGTAACATATTTATCTATCTTCCTGGAAATGCAAGTTGCTTATAAGGTGTTTGAGGAAATGCCTCAAAGGGATTTAGTATTTTTTTTACTTTCTTCAATTCAATCTGTCATCAATGGTTGTAAGGATGTATTTTTGATTGATAGAAAAAGGTCTATTAGTTCCTTGTTAATTGATTAATTTTGGTTGGTCTCTATTTCTCTTTATATATGGATGGAGTATCTTATAAATTTAAGTTTAGTATCCATCATTATATTATCCACAAACATATTAAGATAAGCAAGGAATTGAAGGAAAGACATAACTTTAACCTTATTATATTGTTTTCAGTATATTGCTTTAAACTAAGTTTGGCAATTGATGCTCTGTCCAAATTATATTGTTTTCAACTTTTGGATCTGCTTGCTTTTGTTTCTACCAGAATATGGCATTGTTTGTGGTTTTTTATGTCAAACTTTGAAGTTAAAAGATCCATTTAAGATATATTTTGATTGCCCATTTGGATCCATATTCTTAACATGCTTTATTTGGACATACCACCTATTCAGTGTTCACTTACATGTGTAATTTAATGGTTCATCTTCACAACTCTTTTATAAAGAGACCATGATTGGTTTAAATTGTGTGGTTTCCTTATTTTTTTAGTTATTAATGTGACCATTAGCTGATCATCTAGAGCTCTATGCAATGGTTTTTGCTAATTGAGTTTCTGTAGTTTGTTGCCATTGTGTCACAGATTGAGAAAGAGAGTTTGTTGTCATTATTATTTATGCTTTGATCTTTAAATCCAGTTTGACATTCATGCTTATGTTTCTGTTTGCTTTATTTAAGCTTTGATCTTTACAATTACGTCCTGCTGCATCTCACGGGTACACAACTAAGTTCAAGGAACTAAATATCACTCAAAATTTAAAAACTTTTGCGGATTTTTTGGGAGTTCCCTCAAAAAAACTTTTTTGGACTTTAACCAGGGGAGACCCGGCCCAAGCCAAAGAAAGAATAGGATCAACAAAACCGTTTTCTCTGACCTGTTTACAAAGTAAACAGCTGAAATTATTCGCCAATCTCTGGTATGTCTATGATTTTGTTTTCTATTAATCTTACAATCTCAAATCTTTATTAACAAAAAACCATACTTTTGTTTGTTCAGAAGTTCAATAGATTGATCCATCAATGGAAGACTTGCCTGCTGAGTTGACGATAGATATTCTCTCAAGACTTCCGGTGAAAACCGTCATCCACTGCAAGTGTGTTTGCAAGAAGTGGAGGAATTTGGTTTTGGACTCTTCGTTTGTTAATCTCCATCTCTCCAGATCGCCTACAGGTCTCCTATTTCAACAAAGAATTTCAGGCCCGGGAATTTTGAAGTGGGTGGAAATCGAAGAAAAAGTTGATGACCACCGTCTACACCCCATGAGCCTTGATCTTAATATGGTACCCGTTTTTCGAAACTGTGAGATATCTGGAATGGGCTCCGTCGATGGTTTGATCTGCCTACGACAGTATTCTCGTAGACATGATAATACTTTCATATGCAATCCGGTCACTAGAGAAATCATGACCATCTCTAACCCTCCATACTATAGAAAAGATTTTGAAATAAAGGCTTATGGTTTTGGAGTCGCTTCATCGACCGGGGAATACAAAGTGGTACGAACTTTCAAATGGGAGACTTGGGATGATGATAAATTTCAATGGGTTAATGAATTAGGAGCCGAGGTTTATACCCTTGGGACAGGCCAATGGAGAAGACTTGGCCGAGTTCCTTACAAGCTTTATGGATACGACTTTGGGGTTGTTCTGAACGACCATTGTCATTGGATTGTTTCTCGTTCTGAGGATGCCCCTGAAAAGATTTGTGATTTTGATTTAAACAAGGAAACATTTCAATTTTTTCCAGCTCCTTCCGAAACTACAGACTCCTCCCAAAGCTTGGCTGTCCTAAAGGGTTGTTTATGTAAATCTGATGGCAACCGTTTTCCATTCACAATTTGGGTGATGAAGGAATATGGTATCAAGAAATCTTGGCATAAAGAGGTGGTCATCACAGAAGAAGCTCTTAATAGTATTCGAGCATTCCGGTATTACAAATACCCCATATATCTGATCGGGTTTTTAAAAGATACTATGTTTTTCATGGGTGGGGATCTGTTTGCATTTTATCCTACAAGTGATACAATTGAAAAAATAGAATCTTTTGAAGGGTCGAGAAATGGATTGGCTTATCGTTCGAGCTTTCTTAAACTCCAGAATTTTGAATCGGAGACTGTTCACATGTTCTAAAGGTCAACAAAAACTCTTACCACTTTTCTATCAGACAATACTTTTAATTCTGGTATGTTACTAATTTCTTTTTTGAACGGCATCCGGTATGTTACTATTGCTTTCGGATTTACTGAATTGATTTGCTATTGGGTTCTAAAAGGTTATGAATTTGATCTTCTAGTGATAACTAGCTGGTTTTACTTACATTCACTGGTTGACAAATATTATCATTTGAAGATGTTTATATATATAATGTGTGATTAATCGATACTTACTTATTGGGTAAATTTTTCTGTTTTCACTGGTAATGGTAAGTGAGTCATTTGTTCAACAGCCCCTAGCACTTGGTAAATCAACAGAGCTGTCATATACATAACAAAATTCATGCTTATAATCAACAAATCCTATATGGTTTATGGTAATCTAGTAGAAGAGATTGCACTTGTATAAGCAATCCGATCACGTATGGTTCTCTAACCACTTGGGTTGTGGCAAACTAGATAAGGCTTATGGGGATGTGATGGAGTCTCGATATTCACACTTACAGAGGTAAGAGTCTCGATCCTTGTCATGGACTCATGGCTAATATTCTCATCATGGCGAAATCCAGATGTATTGGTATACCATACATCTGGCCGAGGGTTTAAAAGACGGAACTATCTTTTTAAGGACTGGGGATCTGTGGGAATTTTATCCTACAAGTCATACAATTGAAGAAATAGACACGTGTGAGGGTTTGGAGAGCGCGCTGGCTTATCGTCCAAGCTTTCTTAAACTCCAAGATTTTGAATCAGAGAGGGTTCACATGCTCTAAAGGTCAATAAAAACTCTACCATTTTTGTATTCAATGATCCTTTTGATCATGTTATTTTGCTACTGCTTTCAAATTTACTGATATCCTAAATGCGGTGAATTTTATCAAGTATAACTAGGTGGTTTTACTTACATTGATCTGTTGACAAATATGTTTCAATTGAAGATACATATATTTAGGGCATGTCAAATGCACATAATTAAGCATATACATATTGCTGGTAAATAATATCCTTCAATTATATTGTTTGCTTATGCTTTTCAAGAGTTCAATTTCATGTCTGGAACATTAAAGCTACCTCAACTCATTTCTCTTCAATACGAAAAGATGCATCTTCCCTGGATAACGAAATCTGACTTTCTGTATTTCGATCTTAATCTATTGATCCATCTTTCAATCTCAGTTTATTCATCTTGCCTATTAATGATCTAAATTTTGTGATCCTGTTTACCTGTTTGCGGAACTTCTTCCCCCATGATGACCAAAATTGTTGGAACTTTTTAATTTGGAGAATTGGCACCTTTGGTTTTTGTTCTTTCCATGGTGGTCGTATGTCGTCAATGGGCAGAAACTCATTGCAATAGGTGTGTCACGAGAAACTCATTGCACTATATGTTAGTTCAAGTCCGGTATAAAATGTTAATGCTACCCTTATTAGATTTTTGCAGAAGATTAGGTTCCAAACCCAGAAGAGGTATTATATGTATCTTAGGGGATGTTTGTTTATGGCTTATTGGACTTAATGGACTATAATTTACTTACACAACTATATTGTGTTGTTTGTTTGGAGCTTACTCAATCTGTACTATATATAATATATGTATTTAGATCAAATGTTGAAAAGAGTCAACTTTACTTTTTCACTTGCTTTCCTAATGAGGTTCTTCACTTCCAATGTGGGGTTTCTTTTAAAGAAAGACAAGTTACTTTCTGCTGAACTTTGAGTCATTTACAATATCAGTAATTTGTGTTCCTAAAATGGAAGTTCAAAATTCAAATCAACGAAATGCCATGAAATCCTTCCTGCATTCCAATTTCAAATTCAAACTGAAAATCTCTATTCTTAAAATCAACAATAGATTTTTCGTAAACCATCAACAGTAGATTTGTCGTATTTTCTGTCATTATCTTGTTTCATCTTCCTCTTTCTCTCTCTGGTTCCATTTGAACAGTTCTTTTGCGTGGATTACTTGTTGTCTTTGTGTGACCCATCGTTTCTTTTGGTTGTTTATATTGCAGAAACTTTCATCTGATCCGGTTGGATACAAAATTATGGATACGTAGAATCTAGTTATCGATTTGACTTTTCGAGTTCTTTTTGGTTAATATCAATTTCAACTTTCTTATAGTTAGTGATATTTTGATTTTGTTTTCCGAAAATCCATTCGGTGCCTTAATATGTGTTTATATCAAGAACATTCAGGGTTATTGGTCAACTAAAAGATGTCGATGGTGTTGCTTCCGACGACTTTTCATTTCATACAGCACGAATGACTGAATGAGGGAGTAACCTTGAGAACTGCATTTAGCTTCCTTTTCCTTGTAGATCTTTTGTTTATTCGTGCATCTTCGTCTTTCCATCTAGAGAATCTCATTATCACTTTTGACTTCTTTGCACCACTGTGACTTAACTAACATATATTGATATGATTAGTTTGAGATATAAAACACCTCTCACTTTGGTCAAACTTTCTAGGGAAGAACATAATTTTTGGATGTTAGGATCATAATGGTGGTGCTGATGTCTTGTTTTTGTTTGCAAGAAAGTTGGTCTCTTGAGGATTTAACAAGTCCCCTTCCCCTTTCAAATTTTACAATATACATCATGCCATGCAATTCTCTCTCTGCCTCTTTCCTTTCTTGTGTCTCCATTTGCTGCATTTGAACTGCTTCTTTGTAGCTTTTTAGGTGATCTGATAGCTAAGTTGTTGTCTAATCGAACTCTCATACTTTGAAACGCTTTGCAGTTTGTTTAGTTATATCATTTGCTGCTTGTGAATTAATCTAATAAAAGAAATGATGTCTTCGTTGATATTGATTTCTTTTGTTCCTTTTTTTGGCATTTGACATACCAATCCTTGTTTAAGATGTCAAGTGCTTTCCATTTTACACTTGTCGGATGAATCACAAAATCATCAAGTCTATCACAAAAAAATCTTGGCATAAAGAGGTGGTGGTCAAGCAAGGAATGAGTGCTAAAGTTGATTGGCTAGTTTAGCACCTATATATCTAGTTTGAGCATTTAAAAGATGGGAGTTTAGCAACCTACTTCACCGCATGGCTTATCGTCTTAGCTTTATTAAACTCCGGAACTTCGAATCAGAGAGATCATACCTTCTAAAGGTCAACAAAATTTCTACCATTTTTGTGTCAAGCACTCGTTATGAGTTAAGTATTTTGACATTTGGTTAGTCATAAAGCAATCGACTTGTATATACATCTAATAACGTGGATTTGGAAAGAGTCTTTCTTTTACCAAAAACCACCACCACCATATGCCAAAGAAGGTTTAAGTTATTTTGATATAGGGTTAAGTACAGGGGCGGAACACGGTCTTGATAGACTCGGGGGCCGAAATATATATTTCAATTTAAGTAGCTTTTTTATATGACGTAATCTTAAATTTTAAAAGAACACATGGTTAACATAAAACTGAAAACGAAGACAATTAAATTACTACCTAAAAAATAGTACCAATAATTAATTATGCTATTCGATAATTATGGATCGATAAAAGGAAATCTTTATATTGGTAATATGACACAAAATAGTATTATTTAAACCTACATACTAATTTAAACATTATTTTTTTTATTATTTAAAAACTTATTTTTACATATAATTCGTATTAATGAAATATATGGTAGATTAAAAGACAAAATGATAAAAATGAGTAAATGAAAATTATTTTTTATATTATTTAAAAGGGGATTTTTACTTATTATATAGTTGATGGAAAAGAAAATTGAAAAGAAAAGAAAATGGAATTATTTTTTATATGGTTTAAAAACTAAGTTTTGTATATATATTTAATATTGATAATTTAATGTGTATTAAAAATAGAAAAAAAATAAATGCAAATTTTAAAACTAAGCTTTTAAATGGCTAACACTGGGAAAAAAGAACTATTAAATGGCTAACATTGAAACATTGAAAAAAAAACAAATGTAGGGAAGGGGGTTTGAACCTATGACTTCAAGGACATAGATAGAGGGAACTAACCAACTTCATCATATTCATTTTAAAATGTAAAATACGATATTTATATATGTATACCAAAATATAAAATACAATAATTGTCCGAAAAAACGGGGGGGCCATGGCCCCCGATGGCCCTCATAGGGATCCGCCCCTGGTTAAGTAGAATATTTGATTAAAAAAACTGCAAATTTACAAATCATATTTGTTGATCAGATCACCCTCCATCATAAATAAGTAACAAGATTTGTTAATTATTACCTATTCAATGAACTCCTCCCATTTTGGTACATAAAATTCTTCCATTCTCCAATGGTAAGGTTTAAGAGAAACGCAAATTTTGATAATATATTTTTAAAACAAGATCACTAATAAATACGAATATCAATTACAAGTAATTAAATTTGAAGTACAAAAATATTACTATATAACAAAGGAATTAATTATTGTAGATGACTATGAAGAATGATATATATGCTTAGTTAATAAATTAACAATATTATTATATTCTAGTTTAGTAACTTTTCATAACATAACTTATTTTAAAGAATGGGGTACCAATTATTTTTCACCATTATCATCAACTGAATATCATAATTTGATATGCTTGAAAAGATAGAGCAAAATCTACGATACACTTTATGGGGTTATATATTTTTTATTATTTATAGTTTTTCAATATAAAGAATCAATAAAGTCTTTAAAACATTCTATAATTTATTATTCTATAATAACAGGACAGGAGGGATAATCACTGCAAACAACTGAAATCAATCAATGGCCGATTTCTTTCCCCAACTCCAGCTCAGGTAAATCTCCTCCATTCATATGCTTATGTTTTTTCATATTTTTATATAATTAATGCCATTGATTTTAAGAAGAAAAAAAAACTTAATTTTGTTTGGTTCACAACATTAATCATGGAAGACTTACCAGCAGAGTTGACGATCGATATTCTCTCTAGACTTCCCGTCAAGACCATCATCCACTACAAGCTTGTTTGCAAGAAGTGGATGAATTTAGTTTCAGACTCTTTTTTTGTTAATCTTCATCTCTCCCGATCACCTACAGGTCTCATCTATAACTCTCGTATTATGACTAATCTCAATGATCCGGGGATATTGAAGTGGGTGGAAATAGAAGACAAAGTAGACCACCATCATTTACACTACGACCATCTCTTGAGCCTTGATCTTAATTTGGCTCCCATTCTTCAAAAAACTCGAATGCGTCACGTGGGCTCGGTCAATGGTTTGATTTGCCTATGGCAGCACAGCTATGATTATAAAGTTGATAATACTTACATATGTAATCCTGTCACTAGAGAATACATGATTCTCCCAAGGCAGCATTACCATGGTTCTGCGTCAGTCCTTTATGGTTTTGGAGTGAGTTCACTAACGGGGGAGTACAAAGTTGTACGGGCTTTTCAAGGGGGAATACTACAATATCCTAATATCCCATCTCGGCCGAGTGTATTAGAAGTCGAGGTATACACCCTTGGGACAGGCCAGTGGAGAAGTCTTGGCCCTGTTCCTGATCCTTATCGGCTTAATGCATTCCATAATTTCTACGGGCCATTTCTGAACAACCATTGTCACTGGATTGTTCATGATAAAAAGGATCCCCATGAAAAGATTGCTACTTTTGATTTAGACAAGGAAACATTTCAATTATTTCCATCTCCTCCACCTGCATCAGTAAAAGAAAAGCGGTTCCCTCATCAAAGGTTGGCAATCCTAAAGGGTTGTCTATCTAAACTTGAGAACTACAAGTCTGAATTGACGATATAGGTTATGAAGGAATACGGGATCAATAACTCTTGGCACAAAGAGGTAGTGATCATACTAGAAATTAGTAATGATATAATATTGGCATTTAGACCATTACATCTGATTGCAGGTTTAAAGGATGGAAGTATTTTGATGGTCTTTGAAGGCAAACTGTGTGTATTTGATCCTCGAAGTGAAACGATTGAAGACACAAAAATATTTAACCCTAACTTAAGGGGACTGGCTTATCGTCCTAGTTTTCTTAAACTGAAGAATTTTGAATCAGAGAGGGTTCTTATGTTTTAAAGGGTAACAAAACTTCTACCACTTTTGAATCAAACAATCCTTTGATTCTGTTATGTTACTATTGGTCTATTGCTTTCACATCTACTGAATTGATTTTCTACAGGTTCTAAAAAGTTGATGCGTTTCATTTTCAAGTAATTGCTTGATACAATGTTTAAGGTTTATTTTAAGTTGATAAATACATGAAGAAAGGTATTGGGTATTTACTGAGTTGATTTCGTATTGCTATTGTTGTTGGATTTACTAAACTAATTTCCTACAGGTTTTCACAAATATTCAATCGTTTCTTGTAGCATCTTTTCAATCAATCGAACCTATATTATGTTCTTGTTTATTTCCTGATATCAGATCTTATCATGGGTTTTAGGAAGATTTTGGAATAAAATGATGGCATAAATTTGAGTGGAATCGAAGTATGTATATTCTTATCTTCTTCGTGATTTCATCTTACCGTCTAGCGTAATATTAGGCATACCAACGAGAAGCAGTAGCAGTAACTTGTTCCCAATTTACTTTGCATTTGAATCTACCTACGGGCTTTCATATGATATGTGATGGAAAAAACTTTCGCCGGAAAGAGCCACTACTCTCACTTTTCCAATTGGTAATATTATTGGCCATCAAAATGAATTGTAGCCTTGTAGGTAAGCATCTTTTACCCGGTAAGCACTTTCCAGGAAAAAGTCTTCTCTCTCACGTATTCGGTTTTTACCATGCTCAATTCTCATTTCATGCTTATAATCAACAATTCCTATATCGTTTATGATAATTTAGTAGAAGAGATAGCAACTATAGAAGTGAAACCACTTGGATCATGGCACATTGGCAAAGATTTAGGGGAATGTGGTGGAAATCTGATCTAATCTTGTTCAAATCCTAATGTTACCAAATCCCTTTGGGCCATGGAAATTCACGTGCAATGACTTAATCGACCTCAAATTTAAGCTTCTTATATATGTTGTAGCATCTCAAAGCTACCTCAACTCATTCCTCGTCAATACAAAAAGACTTATCAGCCCTTGTATAACGAGTTACATAAAAAGTTAGCATGTTTTTTATATTGAGAGACACCAAGGACAAGAACGCAGTTCGTCGTTATAAGCCCACAATTAGCATCGAATCTTGATCTTGAGTACAAAAAAATAATAGTAAAAGGAACAATTGTGTTGCCATTATCATCACACAACATGGAATCGGACTGGTCAGGCCCCAAATTCCAAAACCAATCGGATTTCGGGTGGAATTGGCAAGCCCCAAAAGCCAATGTTCGGGGTTCTGGTGGTCCGGGTTGGATATCCAGGCCCCGATTTTCGAATATATTTTGTAAGGTTTGAATCTAAAATCGAAGTCCAATGTGAAAGGTGGGGGTGGTCAAGCAAGGAATGAGCTCTAACGTAGATTGGCTGTTTTGCAACCTATATATCCGATCGAGTATTTAAAAGATGGAAGTATTTTGATTGTCTATCGTGAAGATAAATTGGTCGCATATTTTTCTTAAGAGTAAAACGATTAAAGACGCTAAACTTTTCAATTGCTACTTCACCGAAATGAGTTATCGTCCCAGCTTTATTGAACTCCAGAACTTTGAATCGGAATCGGAAAGAGTTTATACCTTCTAAACGTCAACAAAATTTCTATAATTTTTGTGTCAAGCAATCATTATGAGTTACCTATTTTGACATTTGGTTAGTTATAGAGCAACCAACTTGCATATACATCTAATTAATAACCTGAATTTGAAAAGAGTCTTCTTCAACCAAAAATTGCCACCACCTGTGCCAAGAAGGTTCAAGATATTTTAACATTTGGTTAAGTAAAATGTTTGTGTTGTGAAAATACCGAAACCCAACTAATAAATAAGTCACTAGTTGGACCTCACTATAAACACGAATAAATCCCAAGAACAATGAACTACGTTCTTATACGAGATATAAGCGGAATATGATCAATGAACGCGAGAGAACTAATTACTAAGCATATACAACAATAATAACCATAGAATGCAAGATAAAGCTAGGTAAAGAGAGAACCGAGATTTTTACGTGGAAACCTAAATCGGGAGAAAACCACGGGCGGAGGACGCCGAGAACCGATCCACTATCACTTGATGATAATTACACTTGAGATGTTACAAAACATTACAATGGAGAAAAATTCTATGGCTTTTCTTGAGCTTAATTGCTACCATTTTGGTATATAAAATTAAAATCCTTTCCATTCTCCACTAATAAGGTTTAAGAGGAACACAACTTTTGATCATATTCTCTTTTAAAAATTAACCTTGTTTTGCTGCTATTTTTCAAAAGGGTTCATGACTTGTGAGAGTAACTAACTATCCGATTTGTACAAATGTTACCATGAAACTATTTTTTGTACTCAATTTACCATTGAACTTTTTTTTTTTTGTACATATACTACCATTATAACCGGGTATAACCCGTAAACCACCGGTAACCACCACCAAAACACCACCACCACCTTCAAACCATCACCACCACACCCACCACCACCAAAGCTGCTGCCACCACCACCACCACCGAAACACCACCACCAAACTACCGTCACCGCCGCCACACATCTACCACCACTCACCAACTGCTGTCACACATCTACCACCACTCACCTACTGCCGCCAAACATCTACCACCACTCACCCACTGCCGCCGTCACCATCACCACCGCAGATCGGTGGGTGAGTAGCAGCCGGAAACTACCAGATCGCGAGGGTAAACCCCGGCCATCACCACTGCCGCCGTCACCATCACCACCATCACTAACGCGTTTTGACCTAGGTTTTCCGGCCGAAAACTACCAGATCGCGAGGGTAAACCCCGGCCAAGCATCATTTTATCTCGATTTGAGATCAATACGACAGACATTTCTTGTGGATTTGATGATTTCTACTGATTTAGGGATGAACAGTTAGGGTTTTATTGAACAATTAGGGTTTTTTTTTTTGCAGATCTGAAGAGATGTGAGCTAGATAAACACAATCTTAGATCAAAAATTTTGACTTACCTTGATGCAATTGGGGTGTAAATCAGATTAGATGTTCATCGATTTCAATCTCAGATCTGCATTTTCTTGCTGATAATGGTGGTGGTTTGAAGGTGATGGTGGCTGTGGTGGTGGTGGTGGTGGGTGGTGGCGGCAACGGTAGTTTGGTGGTGGTGTTTCGGTGGTGGTGGTGGGTGTGGTGGTGGAGGTGGTGGTGTGGTGGTTTGAAGGGGCTGGTGGCAGCTTTGGTGGTAGTGGGTGTGGTGGTGATGGTTTGAAGATGGTGGTGGCTGTCTTAGTGGTGGTGGTGGTGGTTACCGGTGGTTCACGGTGGTTTACAGGTTATACCCGGTCATAATGGTAATATATATACAGTCAAAAAGAGTTTAATGGTCAATTGAGTACAAAAAATAGTTTAATGGTAACATTTGTACAAATCGAAGAGTTAGTTACCATTACAAGTCATAAACCCTTAATTAATAAAGCATTATATTTAAAACTCAAAGAACCATTAATTCTCTTCTATTTTTCATAATTTTTTTTTCAAATACAGCAAACCACGGCAGAGAGGAAAATCTCCGACTCAGGTAAATCTCTTCTATTTTTCATATTCTTGTTTTAGTAGAACTTAACGCCATTGATTAATTTATGAAGAAAAAAAACACATAAATTTTGTTTGGTTTAGAACATTAATAGATCCATCCATGGAAGACTTACCAGCAGAGTTGACGATTGATATTCTCTCAAGGCTTCCGGTGAAGACCATCATCCACTGCAAGCGTGTTTGCAAGAAGTGGCGGAATTTAGTATCAGACTCTTCCTTTGTTAATCTTCATCTCTCTAGTTCACCTACATGTCTCATTATCCATCATAACCCTGTTATATATGTGAATGCTAAAGGCTATATGAATGACTACTGGATCATTCCTAATAATCCCGGGATTTTGAAGTGGGTGGAAATAGAAGACAAAGTAGATCACCATCATTTACACTACGACCGTCTCTTGAGCCTTGATCTTCGTAATTGGGCTCCCATTCAGCAATACACTCAAATGCGTCAAGTGGGATCGGTCAATGGTTTGATCTGCCTATTGCGGTATTTTTCTGAACATCACAATACTTACATATGCAATCCCGTCACTAGAGAATACATGATTCTCCCTGGTCCGCTTTCCCCAAGAGATGGTTATGCGGGACTCGTTTATGGTTTTGGGGTGAGTTCACTATCGGGGGAATACAAAGTGGTATGGAGTTTTCAAACGGAAGTAGTAGGAAATGGTTATGCTGCTCGGCCGAGTGTATTAAAAGCCGAGGTATACACCCTTGGCACGGGCCACTGGAGAAGTCTGGCCCTGTTCCTGTTACTTGCTGGCATAATACGTTCCACCAATTCTACGGGCCATTTCTCAACAACCATTGTCATTGGATTGCTTCTGATAACGAGATTTGTACTTTTGATCTAGACAAGGAAACTTTTCAATTACTTCCATCTCGGCCTCCCCCAGTAAAATCAATTTGGATCAATGGTGAAAGTTTGGCAATCCTAAAGGGTTGTCTATGTAAACTTGATACCTACCATTCTGAATTGACGATTTGGGTAATGAAGGAATACGGGATCAAGAACTCTTGGCACAGGGAAGTGGTGATCAGACGAGAAATTTGCGTTACACCATGGCCGTTGTATGGACCCATACATTTAATTGCGGGTTTAAAAGATGGATGTATTTTGATGCTTTGTGGAGACAAACTGTGCGTATATGATCCTCAAAATGAAACCATGAAAGACACAAAAATGTTTGACCGTGACTTGAGGGGACTGACTTATTGTCCTAGCTTTCTTAAACTCCATAATTTTGAATTAGAGATGGTTCGTATGTTCGTTCTAAAGGTCCACAAAAAGTCTACCACTTCTGTATGAAACAATCCCTTTGATTCTGGTATTAGTAACTCGCTTTCAGATCTACTGAATTGATTTGCTACAAGGTTCTAAAAAGTTATGAATTGATCTTCAAGTGATTTTTTGGTACAATGCATGAAGTTTATTTTAAGATGATAAATACATGAAGAAAGTATCGGGTATTTGCTGAATTGATTTTTTTTTATTGCTATTGTTGTTGGATTTATTAAAGTGATTTCCTATAGGTTTTCAGAAATATTTCAATTGTTTCTTATGGTATCTTTTCAACCAATAGATTCTATTTTTTGTTCTTGGATATTTCCTGCTCTCGGATCTTATCGGGTGATAGGAAGATTTCCGATTGACCAGATATGATTCAAGGATTCCTCAAAATGTTGAACCAAAATGGATCCTTATTTCCACTCTATCCATTCCAAAGCAGAGTAGGAATAAAATGATTGCAAAGTTTTGAGTACTATTGAGGCCTGTATTCTTATCTTCTTCATGGCTTCATCTTAAGCTATTCACTTTTCTTGGAGTCAATATTTTCCATACGGCATATTTATTCCTTTTTCTACTTCTTTTTCCAAGCGGAGGATAACCCCAAGGGTTGTGGGTTTTTTTCTACCAATTGGGGCCCTTCCCTCACCACCCCCATGTGGATAGTCTACAGGGTTCATAACTACTCCTCTTACTACAAGGTGCTTACCTACCCAACGCTTAGATTCGACTCTACCCAAAGTTTTCTGGTTCACCCCAACATTCCCACTTGTCCGACTGTCTTACCTTGGGGATAGACGATGGACCCACCATTCGACATGATGCAACATTTTGAAAGAAAATTCCATCAAATCAAAGGAGTTGACATTTCTGACATCTCTTAACACCCTTATTTTTAATAAGGGGCTTTGCCTCATGATTTTCTTGGCAAGAAACCACCACACCTTCAATGTTTGCAATTTATTTATTTATTTATTATTTTGCCATAGAAAGGATAGGCAAGAAGATCTATTGTTCAACGATTTATGGTCATTCCGAATCCTATTCTTTGCACCTATAAATATAAAACAAAAGGGGTTTGTTATTATGCATACTTTACATTTATTATTTGTTTTTCTTTATAAATGATTGTACAAAGCTACTAACACCAATGTAACATTTCGGATGAATGGTAATTTGAATCTAAGGAAATGAAACTTATAACATTATTTAAATGAAACTTCTACAAGTATAAAATTATTCAATAACGGTATTACCAAATTACAATAAAAAAATGCTTATCTCTAAAATTAAAAAATAAGCAAGTTGAAAAAAAAGTTAAATAAATACACCAACACTAGTTAAATTCGGGACAAATATTGAGATTTATTTGTTCATAAAAAAATTTCAAGAATTTAGGGGGCGTTTGGTACAGAGAATGGAATTGCAGAGAAATGATATAGAGAATGGAATTGCAGAGAAAGAAAATTGGTCTAGAGAATGGGAATTGACTCCTCTGTTTGGTAGCACAGAGATTTCAACAGAGAAATGTAACAGAGAATCATCTCTCTTATTTGGTACAAGAAAGAATTTAACAGAGAATTGTACCACAAACGTTCTTCAATCTTCCAACTGTTCTTCAATCTTCATCCTATCCTTCAATTTAATTAAATTATAACTTCATAAGAACAACTCAGATGTTGTAAATACGTTAACGACACCAAAACAATGTTCCATCTAAATATTAATCCGTTCACCAAACCAAAAGCACTTGCTATAATTAAAATACATTAACCAAACCAAAACCATTCACCAAACCAAAACCAAAACCACTTGCTGCAATCAAGATTCCAAAAACAAAACCACTCATCCCTCTTTACACACAAATACACACAGATCATAAATATCTTTAATCATTGTTGAGTAATTTTGAGAAATATACTTCAAAGTCTTGCAGATAAGAGGACCATGAGGCAAATAAACAAAAGCTTCTGAAATTTCTTCTTTGATAAACAATCCAATACAATCCCAAAATAACAAGAAAAAAGAATAAACTTTAAATGGATGAGATCCTATGTGAGTTCTTGTTATTTCCTTATACATCGACCCACTTTCTTCCAGAACTCTTCCCTTCTACACAAAAATACACACTGATCTACAACACCCGCCTCATCGTCCTCCAAGATCTGCAACACCCGACTCATCGTCGGCCTCATCAAACTCGCCGTTAAGCCGCTTAACGACCGCCTCCAAGATCTCACCTTTCCCGTACAACTGCCACACCCAATCGACCAAATTCACCGTACTCTGACCGCTCCCGGTTTCCCGATCGATCTGCCTCCGACCACAACAAACCTTTCCGGCTATGGAGATACTCGGGATGAAGCGACGGTAGAAAGAGGGAGGACGTACCACTACAAGAAAAAGAGTCTTTAGTGACCAAAATTTAGTGACGACCCGAAAATTAGTCACTATGACTATAATTTAGTCACCAAATATTAAGTCGTCACGGAATTTTGGTAACTGTCGCTAAATTAGTGACCAATATTAACGATCGTCACTCAATAGTCATTAAACGGCTAAAAAAATTAAGAGTGGTTAGTTAATTTAGACATAGTGACAAAACAAGTTGTCACTAACTAGTGAACAAAAATAGTCGTCACTATGATTGTGTTTGAACATAAATATACTGTTACTTTTTAAAAATGCTTTTCAGTATTTAAACACTAAATTTAGCTTATTAGCTTTTTGAAAGTAATAACGTTGCGTACCATAAGCTATAAGCTAGCTTATTGAAACGGTACTTGAAGTAGCATTTTGGGGAGCTTTTTATAGCTTTTTGCAATTATATCCTTACCAATATTAACTATTAATTTCAAAAATAATTTTTTTGGTCATTTTATATTCTCATAAGTTAGTGTTTGCCAAACATAATTTATACCATAAACTAGTTTATCGGCTACGAACTAGTTTATTAAATCAACAGAACTAGCTTATCAACTAGTTTGCCAAAACCTAAATCAATAAACATTTTTATAAAACACATCCAAACACACCTATTCTATGTATCAATAGGTAAGCTATATTCTCTCACCTAGGGAACCCTAGCTTTAAATCCACTTTTACCCTCTCTCTCTCTCTCGTTCACAAATAAAACATGTTTCCCACAAGTGTGGCTTTATCCACTCACCATTCTCTCAATTAAGCCTCTCAACTGGAGGAGTCGAGATATTTCTCATAATTATCGTCCTGGAACTATCGCTCTTCAGTAAGCCCTCTCAGTTTATCGTTTCAAGCCCTAATTTTCAGTTGATTTGCAAATACTCTAATTCTCAATTTTCAATTGATTATGAAATCAATAGTTTGATTGAACTCTCGATTTCTATGATAGATTGAGAATCATTTGTAAATCTCTCTGCAGATTGCGATAATTAGTGTATTTTTGAGGTTAATCGAGCGTCAGATTCATTTCAACGAAGGATAATTAGTGTAATTTGAGGATTATTTGTTGATTTCCTGCGGTATTTGATTCGATTTCTGATCTTATAAGGTGATTTGTCTAAAATTTCTTATCGGTTTGTTGTTTTACCTGTTTTTTAATCATCGTCTTTTGGTTTATATTCCTTTTTGTTCGTAGGTTCTGCCTTAATTGCTTGATCAAATGATGGTGATTACTTTTGATTCTAGATTAATTGCCAAAATGTTGATTTGGTTAAGAGTTCAATTAATTTTCCAAAATGTTGATTTGGCTACAATTTAATTTAGATTCTTCTGGTTAGTGTCATTTTGTAGAGTTTTAGTTCATTCTGCTGCATCAACTACATGTTAGTAAGAAAGGTGCTTAATACTCCATTTTTGTTTTAATAGCATTTATTCATATTTTGTATCCTCTTTAGTCTTAAAAATCCCCTAAGTAGCTTAATTTGTTAAGCTACAATACTCACAAGTGGTGTATAAATGCATGAGGTCATGAAACCATTTTAAGTGTAAACCAATAGATGAATTTTGTAACATGTTTATCCACATTGTGTCACCATTAATAAACAGTGGTCACTCTCCATGTAACCGTGTTTAATTTACAACAATTTCTCAAATTAGTATATTTCCCTAAGATTTCTTAGTATTCTTCTCCTATTTGTGAAGTTGATAGGGATTATAATTTCAGTTGGTAAGTGTTCAATCCCCATGTAACTGTGTTTAATTTATCAGTGTAAATTGTTCCTTTAGATAAATTTCAAGACAAATCTGATAAATTTCAAGACAAATTCGATTGATATCTAGTAAATGCTGACAACAGTTGAACCAAATGGAATAATAATATAATGTGTTCCCCAGCTTTTGGATTTGTAATTTAATCAATTCATTTATAGGCAAAGGATCGTGTGATAATTTGAGGTTAACATAAGAAGTGGATCTGAACGGTCATCACTTTTAATTTCATGCCCTCCCATAAATTGCGCCTTAGAAGGGATTTGATCCAGTACATTGCATCTCATTCTATTGTGCATCCAACGGTTGATAACCACAACTTCTCACTGGAACCCAACCTTTTACTTATATTAGCATGATGGTTAAATGGAAATGGAATTTTCACGACTATGTGTTGATTGTTTGTTTGAGCTAATAGTGCCTGATATTTGGTTTCTCTGTGTTTGTAGTTAGATGAAAGCTTGTGAGATTAAAATATGACGTTGGTTGTTTAGTATAAATAGGGGCTTTAAGATTAGTGATTAAGAAACTTTCAATCTTATTTTCATGTAATCTACATTGTATACTGGCTAAGGGGGAGTTCGGTATCTTAAGAGAGAAAGAAAGAAACCGAGAATAATAACGTGGTGTCAATATGCGTTCTGCAGTTGCTCTATTTGGAATGTTTTGTTGTATGATTGTTGTTGAATCTGTAAAGATTTGTGATTGAAAAACAATATATTTTAAAACGATATGCTTGTTACTTGTGCATATTGCTAGCTTTTTGTTTAAATTTTCCAAACAATATTTTCGTCACTATGTTAATTTAAAGTGATCTAGTCAACGGACCCTGCTTAACCAGTGTCTTTAATTTTTCAGAAGCTTTATTCTCTTAAAAGTTGCGGTTGATGGTTGGTATCAAATAGAATTGGTGCAACGTAATGGATCCTAAACACACAGGAGAGATGTTAAGGTAATCTTTGCTGAAATATTTTATTATTTTATACAAGTGACGCATAGTATTAGGTTTTTGTATAATGCTACATATATAGAAGAAAGGCACTATGGATTGGCCATGGATTGGCACTATGGTTTTTGTGTAATGCTAATGGAAGAAAGGCACTATCGATTGGCCATGCGATAATGCATGCACTATACCAAGTAGGAAGATGCTATAGAGCCTTTCATATATTAATGATTAATCCACCATTATTTTCTTGGTATTAACAAACAGGTCTATAGCAAAGTTGCCATTGTATTTCTTTTTTCATTTTATATCAAAAAGCTTATTAGAATAGGTCACTCTCTTTTCATCTATAATCTCTAGAGTTGCTGGTCCCCAAGTTGCAAGGTAGCTGTGGTTGGAGCTGGTACAGCAAGCATATTTGATGAAGCGACAGTTTCATCTAAACAATTGAATGATGTTGCTTTTGTCCCATCAAAAGGTATCTATCTGGACATGTCTTAGCTTTGAAGTCTGGGCTACTTGTAGAGTCCATATGTATGGTGTATGTTTAGCTTTTTGAACTTTTGCAACAACCGGAGAGGTTCTTGCTTTGGAGCTGCCAAAGGATGGGGATGAAATATGCAGTGTTTTATATCCTGCTTCTGCAAAAGCTAGTCATGACATAGGTATGTCTGTATGAACTCTAATCTGTATCTAGAGTGAGTCAGTAATCATCTTTCCCTGCTTCCCCTCTAAATCTTAAAAATGTTACATTTACTCTGTTATGCCTGATATTTATTACAAAAGTTGAGGTCATAAGTTGGTCCGATTTGTCCAAACAGTTACTTATATAAGGTTGCTTAAGATTTTCACTATATATGTGAAATATTGGTGTGCGGATTTTTGTATGATCAAGAAGAGTTCAGATCTCCTATAGGAACACACTTGATTAATTGCTAGAAAGATATTGCTTGGATGCATAGTTCTTGGAATGCAAAGGTATGTTAACATGAACAAGTTGAAGTAGCAAAGATTCATCGGTTAGATAGCAAGAAACTTTTTGGTACATGGTTCTCTCTTTTGGATGTTTCTAATCTGAATTAGCATCATTTCTTGCTTTAAATTTGTTTTTCCAGACATTGCGCATATACATAATAGAAGTCACAATTGCACATACAATTTTGTTCACACTTTCTGTGTGTTTGTTGTTCTGCATTTGGTATTGCAAATTGGTTGAAGTTTGCACAGATTAGACTAAAATTCTGTATTTTGAGTGGATTTTATGCACCAACAGGAGTGCTCTGTTAGGCTCTCCAACAATTTGTTTTGAACACATGTTCTAATGTTTAATCCAAGCATTTAGGATACCTGGATGCAGCACCATTATATGCAAAAATATCCTATCTTGAGCTTACATATATCTCATTTTTGGCTTTTTGTACCCTCAGGGTATTTGTTTAGACATTTTGATATTGAAATACTGAACTCGACATCTCTTGTGCCTTCTGTTGATTGACTTCTACTTATCCTAGGTTTTCTAATGATTTTAAGAACTATTTTCTCAAACCAAGTAGAAAAGAAGCTACTGAGCTTGCTATAGAATCTCTTCAAGGCATTCTTCATACACCAAGTGCAGTTGCCAAAATTTCAGGTATCTACTTATTTAATAGCATCACTAGATTTTATATCTCAAACCAAGTACAAAGAAGTTTTGGATAGCTAAATAGGTGTATCTACTTTTTTTTTATTAGCATCACTAGATTTTATATCTCAAACCAAGTACAAAGAAGTTTTGGATAACTAAATAGGTGTTTTGGATTTTGTATGTAGGGGCATGAAGATTTCATGGGAAGGTGATGCTGTGTGATGCTTAAGATGGAAGATTCGAGATACAAAGTTTTATCTATTGTAGATTCTAAAGCTCTTATTATAGGTGTATTCTTACTTGTTTTTAGAAAAGTAGAATTTAGAGATGGAGAAATACATCAAAACATTTAGTATATGATGCAATTTTGGAAACTTTATAGATATAATGGTGACTTTCTGGCAATATTAGGTTCTATAAATAAATTAACATTTTTACATGGTTTGTTGCTACCAATTAGCAAATTTTAATTCAAAATGCAAAACAATAGGGTAGATGTGGGCAACCAACTAGTGACAACCATTTTGCTTAAATATTTAGTGTGTGACAACTTGTTTCGTCTCTAAGATCAATGATAGTGACGACTATCTTCGTCACAACACTAGTGACGACTATTTTGGTCACAAACCCTAGTGACGACTATTTTGGTCACAACCTTAGTGACGAATATTTTCGTCACAACCCTAGTGACGACTTCTTTTCGTCACAACCATAGTGACGACATTTATCGTCATTAATTGGACTTCTAGCTTGTTGTTTCTTATTGGTTTAGAGATGAAACTAAATCGTCATTAAAGATAGTGACGACTCTATTTTGGTCACTATTAGTGACCATTTTTGCATTTCGTCTCTGCTGTGACGGACCTTTAGTGACAAAAAGTGACGAACTTGATTTTTGTCACTAAAGGGTCTTAGTGACCATATTTTAGCTATTAGTGACGAATTTTCAGTTGTCACTAAAGCCTCTTTTTCTTGTAGTGTACTTAGCCAGAGGATGAAGCAGCGGTGGAGCCCTAGCCAGAGCGGCGGCGCTGCGGTGGAACCCTAGCCGGAGCAGCGTTCAATGACGCACGAGAGAGAGAGAGAGAGAGAGAGAGAGATAGAAGAAGAGAAGCACGCACGAGAGAGAGAGAGATAGATAGAAGAAGAGAAGCTGTTGTGTGTTGTGTTTTTGTAAACCCCTATCAGATGCTTTCAATTCTCCGTTTGTGTCAATCGAGAGTTCATCTTCAAATTCTCTCCATTTCTCTATAAAAAAAGGAGAATTGCAAATACAAAGGAGCCAAATCTCGAGAAATATCATTTCTCCATTTTTTCATTTCCCTAGCCTACCAAACAAGGGAATTCATTTCCTTTTCCATTTCTCTCCTCTCAATTCCATTCTCTGCAATTTCATTCTCTCTCTGTACCAAACGCACCCTTAGTTCTAATCCACAAATATCATGCCCTTCCTAACCTAATTACATTTACAATTACTCCTATATACCATATATTCTAGAGAGAGAAAGCCATGAAAAATGAAGAGCGAGAATGAGAGCAATGAGTCGAACCACATAAATTATTTTGTAGACATGTGTGAGAACTATCGAGAAAGAAAGCTCATATTTTTTACATATATTTCTTTTCAATCATACTTTACACACATGTACTAATACACATATATACATGTAACATATACGTATATATATTATATATATCTGAACTTATGATGATAACTTTTCTTTGCAGACCGTAATACACTATTAATGGTAACAAATGTTGGTAATAAAATCATTTTGTTTAAAAAAAACAGTGGTTTTCAACGATTGCCAAAGAAGCAAAGAAAGGAGTGTTTTGAATGCTTATTGGAAGATTTTGGAGAAGGGTTTATGACTTGTAAGGGTTTATGGTAACAAATTTGAATGTTGGTAATAATTTTAGGATTTTAATTTGCAAGATGTTGATGTGGGAAGATAGGGTTTTTAGTTTTGTAGAGGAAGAGTTGATGAAATAGATAAAATTAAAAAGGGTAGTTAAGTAATTTACATAATATATTCAATTTATAGATAATGATTTATATTTTTTAAATATTTAAATTCTAAATAAATTAAGAGAAGGATAGATATATATGTCAATTTTAAAGGTTTAGAAGGATAGATATGTAGTTTCTAAGTTTACAAGGATATATATGTAATATTGCAATTTTTAAACGATATAGATGAAATTTCCCCAACAATAAAATAGATAGTTTTCTTGGGCTTTTTAGTTTATATTCTAGAACCAGGCCCATGTAAGAAGGGACAACTCAAATAGTCAAATACAGTCAAATAGGCAAACGACGGCAAAAGAAGAGGAGAATCAATGGCCGATTTCCTTCCCCATCTCCGCATCAGGTAAAATATCATTCTCCTTTTCATATATATATTTTTTTACAATCTCAATATTTTTTTTTTAAAAAAAAAAACTAATTTTGTTTTGTTTAGAACATTAATCCATCCATCCATGGAAGCCTTACCCGTAGAGTTGACGATGGATATATTCTCTCAAGACTTCCCGTCAAGACCATCATCCACTGCAAGCTTGTTTGTAAGAAGTGGCGGAACTTAGTTTCAGACTCTTCCTTTGTTAATCTCCATTTTTCCAGATCACCTACATGTCTCATCATCCATTATAAGTTTCATAACCCTAGTGATCCGGTAACTTTGAAGTGGGTGGAATTACAAGACAAAGTTGATCATCACCGTTTATGCCACGACCCTCCCATGGGCCTTCGTCTTAATATGTTACCCATTTATCAACACTCTCTAATGTATCAAGTGGGCTCGGTCAATGGTTTGATCTGCCTATGGCAATATTCTTCTAAATTTAATCGTGATCATGCTTACATATGCAATCCGGTCACTAGAGAATATGTGATTCTTCCAAGGCGGAATTTCTGGGAAGAGCGTTTGCAGGCAGTCGTTTATGGTTTTGGAGTGAGTTAACTTACGGGGGAATACAAAGTGGTACGAGCTTTCCAAGCCTGTCCGAGTGTATTAGAAGCCGAGGTATACACCCTTGGCACATGCCAGTGGAGAAGTCTCGGGAGTGTCCCTGTGACTTACCGGCTTAATACATTTAAAGAATTCTATGGGCCATTTCTCAACAATCGTTGCCATTGGATTGTTTCCGATAACAAGGATGCTCATGACGACAAGATTTGTACTTTTGATCTAGACAAGGAAACTTTTCAGTTACTTCCGTCTCCTCCCCCCCAAGTAAAAAAAATGGATTCCATGGTCAAAGTTTGGCAATCCTAAAGGGTTGTCTTTGTAAACTTGATACCTATGATTCTAAACTGACGATTTGGGTGATGAAGGAATACGGGATCAACAACTCTTGGTGCAAACAGGTGGTGATCAGACGAACTATACCATGGCCGTTGTTTGAACCCATACATCTGATTGCGGATTTAAAAGATGGAAGCTTTTTGATGGTCTTTGAAAACAAACTGTGTGTATTTGATCCTCAAAGTCAAACAATTGAAGACACAAAAATATTTTACCCTTCCTTGAGCGGATGGGCTTATCGTCCTAGCTTTCTTAAGCTCCATAATTTTGACTTAGAGAGGGTTTATACGTTTTCCAGGTTAACAGAAATTCTACCACTTTTGCTTTAAAGAATCCTTCTGCTTCGGCCTTCTGCTATGTTACTATTGCTTTCAGATCTATTGAATTGATTTTCTACAGGTTCTAAAAAGTGATGCATTTCATTTTCAGGTGATTGCTTGATAAATACATGAAGAAAGTATGAGGTATTTACTGAATTGATTTCTTAGTTTAAATGTCATAATTGGTTTTATACTATGATCGAATAAACTAGTGGCAACCACAAAACCACTCTAGGAATCGTTACCAGACGAAGGATAATGTGAGAAGTTGAGTTAACAGGGAGAAGCATCAAAAAGTGGATTTGAACCCTTGATCATCTCTTTTAAACTTATGCCCTCCCATAAATTGCGCTTTCGAACTAAATTAATCTTATGCATCTCGGTGCATCTAATCCTAATGTTCATCAATTTCTCATCCAACAGCTAAATAAACCACTTATCACGTTAATCTCAACTTCTCCCCAGAATCCAACCCATCATCACAAACTATTGGCATATTGTCCTCGGAGTAATACAACCATCGTGTCACCATCAGCGTCAAAAACTGTTGGCATATTGTCCTTAGAGTAATACAACCGAAAACACTAATATTTTGACTGACTTATCGTCTTAGCTTTCTTAAACTCAGAACTTTGAATACTGAGAGTTCATGCCTTGTAACATTTTTGTATCAAACAGTCGTTATGAGCTCTTCATGTTGGTATTGCGTTTGGATTTACCGAAGTGATTTCCTGCAGGTTTTCAGAAGTGATGCATTTTATCTTCGAGTAATACGGTGCATGGCTTCATCTTACAGTCTAGCATAACATGAAGCAGCAGCAGCAGTGACTTGATTGCATTTGAAGACTTGATTGCATTTGAAGTTACATACAATGAAAAGGTTTAAGAATGTTAATATACGAGTTACGAGAGAACCGAGTTATCTTGAAACAGATTGATTCCCTTTATGTGATAATTAACTCTTTATCTTGAAACAGATTGCTATTGTGTACTCTGATGTTGGTTTTAAATTTGTAAGGCTATATATCTTCATCTATATTTTCCTGATTTTTGCTCCATTGGTTGTCATTAGAAGAGGTTAGTCATAAAGCAATCGACTTGTATATACATCTAATAACCTGGATTTGGAAAGAGCCTTTCTTTTACCAAAAACCACCACCACCATATGCCAAAGTAGGTTTAAGTTATTTTGATATCGGGTTAAGTAAAATATTTGATTAATTAAGAAAACTGCAAATTTACAAATCATATTTGTTCTGTTGTGTAGAAGTGATTTGATGCGTCGGCTCAGTCAAGGTAAACACCTCCGTTTTCGTTGATTAGCTATTTATATGCCTCTTGTTTTATGATGTGTTTTTCAGATTAACAAATTGGCATGTAGAGGTTGTAGGATTCACTGTTTTTTTGATTCGTAGGATACGAACAATTTATTAGTAATCACATTATCCATCAAGTATCAACATTACATGCTTTACCTTTATAATATTCATGCAACGGATTGGTTCCTAGATCTACTTAGCAATGATCGGTTGATGACTGTCTCAACTGCAGTGACCGGTTGATGACCGGTTGAACCAGTCACGATACATACAATAACAAAAAAATAAAGTTTGATACATAAAAAACATTTTTGGTAGTTTGATACAATAACAAATTATATAAGTAATCAATTACAAGTAATAACAAGGGAATCAATTATTGTAGATGAATATGAAACATGATATGCTTAATAAATTAAAAATAATATTATATTCATATTTTAGTAACTTTTCATAACATAACTTTTTTCAAAAAAATTGAGATAATCATCAACTGAAAATATATCACACAAAAATTGAGATAATCATCAACTGAAAATATATCACACAAATTGATGTGGTTGAATAGATTAATACGATCATAAGATTAATAATATCCATAAACAAGGATACATCTAAATTATATTTTTACGGGACTCTTTATTTTAAAATTTTCTTCATTAATTAATAAAGCATTCTACTTAAAACTAAATCATATCCCAAGCAAGAACCATTAATTCTCTTCTATTTTTCATATTTTTTTTTTCAAATACAGCAAACCACGGCAGAGAGGAAAATCTCCGACTCAGGTAAATCTCTTCTATTTTTCATATTCTTGTTTTAGTAGAACTTAACGCCATTGATTAATTTATGAAGAAAAAAAACACATAAATTTTGTTTGGTTTAGAACATTAATAGATCCATCCATGGAAGACTTACCAGCAGAGTTGACGATGGATATCCTCTCAAGACTTCCCGTCAAGACCATCATCCACTGCAAGCGTGTTTGTAAGAAGTGGCGGAATTTAGTATCAGACTCTTCCTTTGTTAATCTTCATCTCTCCAGATCACCTACATGTCTCATCATCCATCATAACCCTGTTATATATGTGAATGCTAAAAGCTATATGAATGACTACGGGATCATTCCTAATAATCCCGGGATTTCGAAGTGGGTGGAAATAGAAGACAAAGTAGATCACCATCATTTACACTACGACCGTCTCTTGAGCCTTGATCTTCGTAATTGGGCTCCCATTCAGCAATACACTCAAATGCGTCAAGTGGGATCGGTCAATGGTTTGATCTGCCTATTGCGGTATTTTTCTGAACATCACAATACTTACATATGCAATCCCGTCACTAGAGAATACATGATTCTCCTGGGCCGCTTTCCCCAAGAGATGGTTATGCGGGACTCGTTTATGGTTTTGGGGTGAGTTCACTATCGGGGGAATACAAAGTGGTATGGAGTTTTCAAACGGAAGTAGTAGGAAATGGTTATGCTGCTCGGCCGAGTGTATTAAAAGCCGAGGTATACACCCTTGGCACAGGCCACTGGAGAAGTCTTGGCCCTGTTCCTGTTACTTGCTGGCATAATACGTTCCACCAATTCTACGGGCCATTTCTCAACAACCATTGTCATTGGATTGCTTCTGATAACGAGATTTGTACTTTTGATCTAGACAAGGAAACTTTTCAATTACTTCCATCTCGTCCTCCCCCAGTAAAATCAATTTGGATCAATGGTGAAAGTTTGGCAATCCTAAAGGGTTGTCTATGTAAACTTGATACCTACCATTCTGAATTGACGATTTGGGTAATGAAGGAATACGGGATCAAGAACTCTTGGCACAGGGAAGTGGTGATCAGACGAGAAATTTGCGTTACACCATGGCCGTTGTATGGACCCATACATTTAATTGCGGGTTTAAAAGATGGATGTATTTTGATGCTTTGTAGAGACAAACTGTGCGTATATGATCCTCAAAATGAAACCATGAAAGACACAAAAATGTTTGACCGTGACTTGAGGGGACTGACTTATTGTCCTAGCTTTCTTAAACTCCATAATTTTGAATTAGAGATGGTTCGTATGTTCGTTCTAAAGGTCCACAAAAAGTCTACCACTTCTGTTTCTGTATGAAACAATCCCTTTGATTCTTGATTCTGGTATTAGTAACTCGCTTTCAGATCTACTGAATTGATTTGCTGCAAGGTTCTAAAAAGTTATGAATTGATCTTCAAGTGATTTCTTGGTACAATGCATGAAGTTTATTCTAAGATGATAAATACACGAAGAAAGTATCGAGTATTTGCTTAATTGATTTTTTTTATTGCTATTGCTGTTGGATTTATTAAAGTGATTTCCTATAGGTTTTCAGAAATATTTCAATTGTTTCATATGGTATCTTTTCAACCAATAGATTCTATTTTTTGTTCTTGGTTATTTCCTGCTCTCGGATCTTATCGTGGGTGATAGGAAGATTTTCGATTGACCAGATATGATTCAACGATTCCTCAAAATGGATCCTTATTTCCACTCTATCCATTCCAAAGCAGAGTAGGAATAAAATGATTGCAAAGTTTTGAGTACTATTGAGGCCTGTATTCTTATCTTCTTCATGGCTTCATCTTAAGCTATTCACTTTTCTTGGAGTCAATCTTTTCCATACGGCATATTTATTCCTTTTGTGTGCGTTTGGTACGCAGACGGGACAGGACATGACAGAACAGGACAGGACAGGAAAGAACAGGACAGGTGTCCAGCGTTTGGTAAGCTAGAACAACATAGGACGGGACAAGCCAGAACATGTTAAAACGACCAGTTTACCCCTGATGAGCTGTGTACTATTTTATTAATAAATAATCAATTTAATGCATAATAACAAAGAATTTAAAACCTTATAATACTGTTTTATTGATAAAGTCTATAAGTTGTCGCTGGAAGTA
Organism: Centaurea solstitialis; assembly: GCA_030169165.1. Lineage (NCBI taxonomy): Eukaryota > Viridiplantae > Streptophyta > Magnoliopsida > Asterales > Asteraceae > Centaurea > Centaurea solstitialis. The sequence goes on from JARYMX010000015.1 coordinate 65,283, forward strand.
GCAGTCGCAAGTCGCCGGACATCGCCGGAGAGGGAGGCGGAGGCCGCCGGACGTCGGACGTCGCCGGAGGTAGCAGCCGCAGGTCGCCGGACATCGCCGGAGAGGGAGGCGGAGGCCGCCGGACGTCGGACGTCGCCGGAGGTAGCAGCCGCAGGTCGCCGGACATCGCCGGTAAGGGAGGCAGAGGCCGCCGGACGTCGCAAGAGGTAGCAGCCGCAGGTCGCCGGACATCGTCGGAGAGGGAGGCGGAGGAAGTCGGACGGCGGACGTCGCCGGAGGTAGCAGCCACAGGTCGCCGGATATCGTCGTAGAGGGAGGCGGAGGTTGCCGGAGGTAACAGCCGCAGGTCGCCGGACATTGCCGGAGAGGGAGGTGGATCCGAGGTCGTGAAATCAAAGAGGAGATGGAGTTTGGGAGAAAGCGGTTGAAGAAAAAAGAAGGGATATTTAATTAGGTTTCTTATTTTAGGGTATTTTGGTCATTAAGTTCCTTGTTCCACTTAGTTCCATGGGTAAGGGGGTGGACACACTTGTCCCATGTCTTGTGCTACTGTGTTCTACTTAGTCCAAGGTTGGGGCGCGCCAAACGCCGGACAGGACTGTCCTGTCCTGTCCTGTCCCACCCTGTCCAGTGTACCAAACGCACCCTTTTCTACTTCTTTTTCCAAGCGCAGGATAACCCCAAGGGTTGTGGGTTTTTTTCTACCAATTGGGGCCCTTCCCTCACCACCCCCATGTGGATAGTCTACAGGGTTCATAACTACTCCTCTTACTACAAGGCGCTTACCTACCCAACGCTTAGATTCGGCTCTACCCAAAGTTTTTTGGTTCACCCCAACATTCCCACTTGTCCGACTGTCTTACCTTGGGGATAGACGATGGACCCACCATTCGACATGATGCAACATTTTGAAAGAAAATTCCATCAAATCAAAGAAGTTGACATTTCTGACATCTCTTAACACCCTTATTTTTAATAAGGGGCTTTGCCTCATGATTTTCTTGGCAAGAAACCACCTCACCTTCAATGTTTGCAACTTATTTATTTATTTATTATTTTGCCATAGAAAGGATAGGCAAGAAGATCTATTGTTCAACGATTTATGGTCATTCCGAATCCTATTCTTTGCACCTATAAATATAAAACAAAAGGGGTTTGTTATTATGCATATTTTACATTTATTATTTGTTTTTCTTTTATAAATGATTGTACAAAGCTACTAACACCAATGTAACATTTCGGATGAATGGTAATTTGAATCTTAGGAAATGAAACTTATAACATTATTTAAATGAAACTTCTACAAATATAACATTATTCAATAACGGTATTACCAAATTACAAAAGAAATGCTTATCCAAATTACAAAAGAAATGCTTATCTCTATAATAAGCAAGTTAAAAAAAAGTTAAACAAATCCATCAACACTATAGTTAAATTCTGGACAAATATTAAGATTTATTTGTTCATAAAAAATTTCAAGAATTTAATGTTTATTTCCGAGTTCAAAACAATTAAAGATTTATTTATCCAAATTCAATAAGTTTTAATTACTTATTTATTTGATTTTAGAAACTTTAAATGTTCATTTATTTAAAAAAAAGTTCAACCGACTAACAAAATATTAAAAATTTGAAAACTATTGTTTATATATTTATTTCTTTTGTTTTGGACTTTATAATTATATACTAGAACCAGCTATAGGGCCGGCCCAAGTCCAAAAGAAAGAATAAGATCAACTCCAACGTTTCTTCCAACCTGTTAATTGAAATCAATCAGAAAAACAATTGAAATCGATCGCCTATTCTATTTCCATCTCTGGTAAATCAATCTATGATTCCTTCGTAATTTTTGCAATTTCAATTCTCTTTTAACAAAAACCCTAATTTTGATGTATAAAAAAAACGCTAATTTTGATGTTAATAAAAACCCTAATTTTGTTTGGTTTCAGAACATTAATCGATCCATCCATGGAAGCCTTACCGATAGAGTTGACGATGGATATTCTTTCAAGACTTCCTGTCAAGACCATCATCTACTGCAAATGTGTCTGCAAGAAGTGGCGGAGTTTAGTTTTGGACTCTTCCTTTGTTAAACTTCATCTCTTGAGATCATCACCTACAACAAGTCTCATCGTTCACCAAGATACTAAGTATCTATGTCATTCGGGGATTTTGAAATGGGTGGAAATCGAAGACAAAGCTGATCACCACCGTTTACGCTACGAGACGATCCTTGATCTTGATACGATACCTGTTTTACAAAAGCCTCACGTATCTCTGATGGGCTCCGTCAATGGTTTGATCTGCATATGGCGAAATTCTCCTCAACATGATAATACTTATATATGCAATCCGGTCACTCGAGAAATCCTCATCCTCCCTACCCCTCGATACCATAGTTATTGTTCCGTAGACATTGCTTATGGTTTTGGAGTCAGTTCATTGACTCGGGAATACAAAGTGGTACGAACTTATTATGGGAGCATACGATTGAATCGTAATAGATCCAAAGTGATATCAGAAGCCGCTGCGGCCGAGGTTTACACCCTTGGCACAGGCCAATGGAGAACTCTTGGTGGAGTTCCTTGTTGGCTTTATGGATCCGAATTTGGGGTTGTTCTGAACGACCGTTGTCATTGGATTCTTTCTGAGTATGAGGATGCTCCTGAAAGGATTTGTACTTTTGATTTAAACACGGAAACCTTTGAATTATTTCCATCTCCTCCTTTCGATGCTACAGAAGAAGTTGACGAGCGTGTTCAAAGCTTGGCAGTCCTAAAGGGTTGTTTATGTATATCTGATGGCAATGATGCTCAATTCACAATTTGGGTGATGAAGGAATACGGTATCAAGAAATCTTGGCATAAAGAGGTGGTCATCAAAGAAGAAACTGTTAGTCCGAGTCAAGATCAGCCGTATTGGTATACCATACATCTGGTCGAGGGTTTAAAAGACGGAACTATCTTTTTAAGGACTGGGGATCTGTGGGCATTTTATCCTACAAGTGATACAATTGAAGAAATAGACACGTGTGAGGGTTTGGAGAGCGCGCTGGCTTATCGTCCAAGCTTTCTTAAACTCCAAAATTTTGAATCAGAGAGGGTCCACATGCTCTGAAGGTCAAAACAAAAATTCTACCATTTTTGTATTCAACGATCCTTTTGATTCTGGTATTTTGCTACTGCTTTCAAATTTACTGATTTTTCCTACGGACTTTTTAAAAGCGATGCATTTCAGCTTCAAGTGTTAACTAGGTCGATTTACTTACATTGCTCGGTTGGCAAATGCGTTTCAATTGAAGATACACATATTTAGGGCATCTCAAATGCACATAATTAAGCATATATTATTAGTAAATAATTGCTTATGCTTTTCAAGAGTTCAATTTCATGTCTGGAACACCAAAGCTACCTCAACTCATTGTTCTTCAATACAAAAAGACGTATCTGCCCCTGCATAACGAAATCTGACTTTCCATATTTCAATCTAAATCTATTGATCCATCTTTCAGTCTCTATTTATTCATCTTGCCTATTAACGATCTAAATTTTGTGAAAATTTTGTGATTTTGTTTATGTGTTTGCAGAACTTCTTCCCCCATGATGACCAAAATTGTTGGAACTTTTTTGAAGAATTGGCACCTTTGGTTTTTGTTCTTTCTGTAGTCGTATGGCGTCGGTGGGCAGAATGTGCTTTTTGTTGCTGAAACATTTCGTCGCAATAGGTGTGTCACAAGAAACTCATTGCACTATATGTTAGTTCAAATCCGGTCTAAAATGCTACCCTTATTAGATTTTTGCAAAAGATTAGGTTCCAAACTCAGAAGAGGTATTATATGTATCTTAGCGGATGTTTGTTTATGGCTTATTGGAATTAATGGACTATATAGTTTACTTACACAGCTATATTGTGTTGTTTGTTTGCGGCTTACTCAATGTGTACTACATATATAAGTATTTAGATCAAATGTTGAAAAGAGTCAACTTTACTTTTTCACTTGCTTCCCAATTGAGGTTCTTCACTTCCAATTTGGGGTGTCTTTCAAAGAAAGACAAGTTACTTTCTGCTGAACTTTGAGTCATTTCCATCTATGAGTTTGCTCTTCTGAGTTCATGTTTCCAATATCAGTAATTTGTGTTCCGAAAATGCTCCTAATTCAAAGTTCAAAATTCAAATCAATGAAATGCCATGAAATCCCTCCCACATTCCAATTTCAAATTCAAACTGAAAATCTCTATTCTTAAAATCAACAGTAGATTTTTCGTAAACCATCAACAGTAGATTTTTTGTATTTTCTGCATTATCTTGTTTCATCTTCCTCTTTCTCTCTCTGGTTCCATTTGAACAGTTCTTTTGCGTGGATTACTTGTTGTCTTTGTGGGATGCATGGTGTCTTTTGGTTGTTTATTTTGCAGAAACTGTCATCTGATCAGGTTGGATATAAAATTATGGACATGTAGCTTCACGTTATCAATTTAGCTTTTCGAGGTCTTTTTGGTTAATATCAATTTTAATTTTCTTATAGTTAGTGATCTTTTGGTTTTGTTTTCCGAGAATTCATTTCGGTGCCTTAATTGGTTTTTATATCAAGAACATTCAAGGTTGATGGTCGACTAAAAGATGTCGGTGGTGTTGCTCTGACTTCTTTCCATACAGCACGAATGACTGAATTTATGTTCCTTATAGACTTGTTTGCACCACTGTGGCTTAATAACATATTGATATGATTAGTTGAGATATATATAGAACACCTCTTACTTGGTCAAACTTTCTAGGGCAAAACAGAACTTTTGGTTTGCTTAATGTCAACCCATGCACATTGGATGTTTGAATCATACATAATGGTGGTGCTGTTGTCATGTTTTTGTTTGCAAGTAAGTTGATCTCTAGAGGATTTAACAAGTAATCCCCTTCTTTTTGTCTAATGTGTGTATATATATATATACACACACACACATTCCCTTTCAAATTTTACAATATGCATCATGCAATTCTCTGTCTCTTCCTTTCTTATGTACCAGGTACCATGTCAAGCAATTATATGCATGTCTCCGTTTGTTGCATTTGAACTGCTTCTTTGCATCTTTTTAGGTGATCAGATAACTTAGGGATCATTTACTTACTGCTTACCTGGCAAGTTACCAGGTGAATTTACCAACGGGTTTTCATCTGATATATTATGGGAACACTTACCAGAAAAAGAGCAAAAGTCGTCGTTCTGATTTTCCTAACCGGTTTCATTTTCGGCCATCAAAATGAAGAATTGTTGCTAAGCATCTTTTACCTGATAAACGCGTATCCGGTAAAAGTGTTCTCCCCCACTTATCCGCTAAAATTTCAGTTTTGCCCATATTTACTCGGTATTGGTAACAGAGAGACACTCAGATGAGTGGTAGAATTCTCATCTTCCTTGGGTTAAAATCCAGAACCAAGGCCCTTTGGGACGTGTAGGCTTACCTGCAATGCCATCATTTTGTTCTTGTTCTATCATTAATATCCAATAATGCTAGTTGGTAGCTCAAAATGCTTCATAGTGGTTGCAAAGATTGTAACCAATTTTGTGTGCTTGTGCTTTTCAAGAGTTCAATATCATGGCTTGAACATCGAAGCTACAACAATCCATTCCTCGTCAATACAAAAAGACTTATTTGCCCCCCGTATAATGAAAACTTACCATTCACCCATTTACATAAAATTTAGCATATATTCGATATTAAGAGACACTGGCGATAGAACATAGTTCGTCGTGATAAGCGCACAATTAGCTTCGATTCGATTTCTTGGTTCAACTAAAACTAATAGTAGAAGGAACAATTGTGTCATCAAGCCAAGCAAAGGCCTTTACTTGTAATGCTAACTTCGCTTCTCTTCTAATGAAATGGCATTTTTCTTATATTCTACCATTATAAAACACACACATGGAGGACTTACCACCAAATGTCATGTCCGATATACTCACAAGACTTCCAACCAAGAAGATCATTCACTGCATGTGTGTATTGTTGTATTTCATAATCAAACAATCAAAGATTTAAATTTTATAAGGAATTTAAATCTATCAAATTATTTAATTAATTTGTATTACCAAGTTTCAAACGAAACTGTATAATCCTTCACGATCATAACAGTTCAAGAAAGGTAGAATGAGAGTGTCCCATTATCGGACTATGTAAAACAGTACTCGGAAAAATAAAACCAACCTGAAAGTTGCTTGGATTATCGAAAATGAGAGAACCGCACGGAATAGACTCCTGTCCTTAAAGGTGTTTACGTCGCGCAATCGCTGTCAGCCTCTAGACGTAACGACCCAGGATTAATGCAGTTGGTGATCGGTTGTTCAACAACGACGAGCAACCGAAACTGGAAGAAGATGACAGTAAAAGGAAAAACGAGAGAGAAAGAGAGAGGAGAGCTTTTGAATTCTTGGATGATTAGAACCAAAGAGAAAGCCTTTATTTATAGTTGAATGAAAGAATTTTATTTATAGTTGAATGAAAGAATAAGCTTTCTCTCCAAGAAATAAGCTTTTCTTCCAAGAAATAAGATTTCTCTCCAAGAAATAAGATTTCTTTCTCCAAGAAATAAACTTAATTTCCAAGAAATCTTCGTTTCCTAGAATATTATCCAGCTAAAATTTTCAGCTTTATTCTTCTTTTATTAGCTTCTCTTTCTATGTGGGGCAAGATAAACTTGTCAACATTCCCATTTTTAATATAATTTCCAACAATCCCCCACCATGTTGAAAGTTTTCTTGTCATTCAGATATGTAATATCACATAGGTGTCACAAAGATTAAACCTAGTTTATTGTAAATGAACAAAGAGAAATCAATTCAATGGTATCCTAATGGATTTAAACCAAGAACCTTGCGACCTCTCCGGTCCATCTACACGTATCACATAAAATCTTCTAATTTTACTGAGCGCGAGTATGGCCATGCGCTTTTAATCCTTTTCTTGACCCTTTAGAAGATAAACCACTAATCTTCATTCAAGGCGGCACCACCTCTAGGCCATATAGGCAAAGTTTATAACATCTTCGTTGCTTAGATGTCTCCAAAACTTTGTTAAGAGAATAAACCCATCCTAGTTCTCGGCAACGACGTACTATATTTACCACACATGGATCTATCAAGTTTGATAGTACCTTCTATCGATTAAGTGACTTTACCCTTTAAACTTGAAAGATAGGAGCACTAAATTCAAGTTGGGTTTCCATCAATAACCGATTCTACTGTGGTTTTAGACCCATGTCTCTTGTGGTAATTCCAACCAAATCTCTCGTCAGAGGTTTGGTAAGCGGATCTGCCAAGTTCTTACTAGACTTGACAAAGACAACTTTGATGGTACCATTCTCAAACAGTTGTCTCACATAATTGTGTCGAAGACCAATGTGTCTCGACTTCCCATTATACACAACACTGTATACTTTGGATAGTGTGGCCTCACTATCACAATACATGGGAATAGAAGGCATTGGAACATTCCACAGTCGAATGTCCGAGAGTAGATCTCTAATCCACTCTGCCTCTTTGCCAGCCGCAGCTAGGGCAATGAACTCGGCTTCCTTAGTCGAGTGAGCTATACATGTCTGTCTCTTGCTCGTCCAAGAGATAGCTCCTCAAGCTAGAGTAAAAATCCAACCACTTGTGGATTTTGAATCACTGGTTTGATCAATCTAGCTAGCGTCAGAATACCCTTCTAGTATCCCGGAAGATGACATGTATGTCAGTTCTAATGTACATGTCCTTTTCAGATACCCCAACACTCTGCTTATTGCTTTCCAGTGTTCTACACAAGGGTTTATCGTATGCTGACTTAGTTTGCTCACAACGAGTGCTATGTCAGGTCGAGTGCAATGCATAGCATACATCATGTTACCAATTGCACTTGCATATTCTAGTTGAGCCACTGCTCGTCCCGAGTTAGCACCAAGTTTCACACATGAATCAAACGGAGTGTTAAACTCCTTTATGTTTAGATGCTGAAACTTTGTCAGAATTTTCTCTATGTAGTGAGACTGACTTAGAGAAATCTGACTGCCTATTCGCTTTACCTTGATACCAAGAATGGTATCCACTTCTCCAAGATCTTTCATCTTAAAGTTGGAGGATAGATATTTCTTCGTCTCAAAAATACCTTCTAAGTCAGTGTTGATGATCAACATATAAGCATATGACAACGGTGTAATCGGATGTGCATTTAGAATAAATGCACCTATTAGCACCGTTGTGCCGAAATCCGAAATTCGTCACAGTGGTATCAAATCTTTGATGCCACTGTTTGGGGGCTTGCTTAAGGCCGTACAAGGACTTGATAAGTCTGCACACCTTATCTTCATGTCCGGGCATCACAAAGCCTTCAAATAGATCTCCTCATTCAAGTATCCGTTAAAAAAAGCCGTCTTTACATCCATTTGATGAATGTAAAGTCCTTTCAAAGCGGAAATTGCTATAAGAGTTCTAATAGAACTAATCCTAGCAACCGGAGCATAGGTATCGAAGTAATCGATGCCTTCTCTCTGCCTATATCCCTTAGCAACTAATCTTGCTTTATAGGCAGAAATGGATCCATCTGGGTGGTATTTCCTCTTGAATATCCACTTGGATCCAATAGGTCTCTTTCCCTTGGGAAGATCGGCTAACTCCCATGTTCTATTTCCTAGAATTGAATCCATCTCATCATTTATAGCTTCCTTCCACAAATGAGCATCTCTAGATGACATGGCTTCGGAAAAAGTCTTAGGGTCATCTTCAAAAATGATGGCGAAAATGACCTCTCTTGTCACTTTCTTTTGTGTCCCTTCAACTAAGAAGGATACAAAATCATCTCCTAGACTCTTTTCTTTTTTAGTCCTAGTACTTCTCCTTGGCTCTTCTATATTTCGAGAAGGTTCAAGAACATCTCGAGAAGTACTTGGAACAGAAATGGGGTTTGTATTTTTACTATCTTTTAGAAATTTATCTTCGAAGAAATCCGCATCTCTGGATTCCACGATGACTCCTGATTCATTATCCAAAAATCTGTAGGCCACACTATTCATTGCGTAACCAACAAATATGTTTTTAATAGCTCGGTCTCCGAGTTTGGATCTTTTAGGATCAGGTGTTCTATAGTAAGCCACACACCCCAAACTTTCATATAGTTAATCTCAGGTTTTCTACCTTTCCATAACTCGTAAGGACTCGTAGGAATCACGTGACTAGTGATCCTATTGTGAATATGGCATGCCGTTAGTAATGCTTCACCCACAGATTTGTTGGCAAACCCGACTGGTTCAACATACAGTTGACCATTTCCACAAGGGTTCTATTCTTTCTCTTAGCCAATCCATTCTATTGGGTAGTGAATGGTGAAGTTTGTTCATGTTTAATGCCATTCTCTTCGCAGAATGCATCAAACTCTCTTGAGAAATATTCTCCGCCCCTATCTGAACGAAGAATTTTAATTCGTTTTTCTTGTTGGTTCTCTACTTCTGCCTTATAAACTTTAAATGCATCAAAAGCTTCATCTTTTGATTTTAGCAAGTAGACATAGAGATATCGACTTAAATCATCGCAACATGTGATGAAATATCTTCTTCCTCCTTGAGTAAGTATTCCATTAAGTTCACATATATCCGAATGATCAACTCTAGTAATGATGTACTTTTAACAGACGGAAATGGTTTCTTTGTAAATTTAGATCTAACACATGTTTCACAATTTTCAAAATCCTTTTTGTCTAAAGTTAACATTCCTTTAGCTTGTATTTTTTCAATGTTTTTGATGTTTGTGTGTGCTAATCTTTTATGCCATAAAGAAACAGAAGTATCAGAAGTAACAGAACAAACAAAATAACCAGAAATATTAACTTCATTAGCAAACGGAAACATAGCATTATTACTTCCAACACCGGAAGTTACATCATTACTACCACTAGAAGAACCACTACCAACATGATTAACCTCATCATCACTCTCTAAAACTAAGCGATACATGCCACTAACATTGACCGCTTTCCCAACATACGCTTCACCCCTTGAGATCTCTATCCGGCCATTCTCGAGCTCCATCTTGAAACCACCTTTGTCGAACTTGTCAGCAGAAACCAGCCCCTTGGAGATTGTCGGAACATGAAGTGCGTCACTAAGAACAACGGTGCGACCTCTTTTGAACCGCAATGTTATATCACCAATACCCAACACGTCAGCACAATGGCCATCAACACAAAACCACATGAGTCCCTGCAGGTACGGGACGGTAGGTGTTGAAATCACGTCTCTGTCCACAAATGTGGATAGTGGCCCCGGTGTCCACAAACCAACCTCGAGCCGCCGTTGCCCGGGTTAGAGAGGAAATCATGTAGACTCCTCCAAGATCCACATTTGCGACCAAATTGGCCACCTCTTCAACAGCATTCGCCACAGGTCCGGACTTTCGATCTTTGCATTCCCTCGCATAGTGCCCCGTCTCTCCGCAGACGTGACACGGTCCAGACTTCTTAGGTTTGTTGTTGTACTTGGGTTTCTGATTGCCTAGTTTCTTAAAACTCTGCTTCTATGGTCCAAAATTCTTAACTTTATTTTGCCCCCATGACTGCTTGTTTTTCTGATTAGAACTCCCGGTAACTTGATGTACACTCGAGCTAGCCTTACTGCGCTTGTCTCGATAGCGAGTTTCCTCCTCAATACGGAGGTGTTTCAACAAATCATCCAGACTAATGTCCTCAGATTTGTGCATCATGCGTTTAGAGAAGTCTTTCCAAGATGGCGGCAGTTTTGCAATTATTGCGCCAACTTGGAAAAGCTCCACTATGGGAATGGAAAGCGCATTTAATTTGTTGACTAAAACCTGAAGCTCATGGACTTGCTCCATGATAGGCTTGTCGTCAACCATTTGAAATTCTATATATTTAAAAACAAGGTACTTGTCAGTACCCTCTTCATGTATTTTATATTTTTGTTCAAATGCTTTCTGTAATTCCCTCGGGTCAGTTAACGGAGAGTAAAGATCAAACAAGCGGTCAGACAAAGTATTTTTTATGTGCCCCAAACAAAGAGCTTCAGCCTCCTTTCGGAGTAGATGCTGCTTTTCCAAATTAGAAATTGCTCTCTGATCTGGTTCCTTCCCCTCCTCGGGAGTCGGATTCTCAGGAATGGGGGGCAAATTGGGGTCCAAAATATAGTAAAGTTTTAGGAACATAAGCAGAAATTTGACCTTCTCGACCCAACAGGTTTAATTCTGACCGTCGAAACGATCGTGTTTCACGATATCCTGATTCATTAGGCGGATGTTTTCGGAAGGTAGTTGAGATTCCATTGAATGATTTCTGAAAGTTGAAAAAATTGTTTTACCAATCAGTGATTTAAAACAATGAGCTTATAAAAAGCTAAACACCTTTAAGATTGTTGTATTTCAGAATCAAATAATCAAAGATTTAAACTTTATAAGGAATTTAAATCTATCAAATTATTTAATTAATTAGTATTACCAAGTTTCAAACGAAACTATATAATCCTTCACGATCATAATAGTTCAAGAAAGGTAGAATGAGAGTGTCCCGTTATCGGACTATGTAAAACAGTACTCGGAAAAATAAAACCAACTTGAAAGTTGCTTGGATTATCGAAAATGAGAGAACCGCACGGAATAGACTACTGTCCTTAAAGGTGTTTACGTCGCACAATCGCTGTCAGCCTCTAGACGTACCGACCCATGATTAATGCAGTCGGTGATCGGTTGTTCAACAGCGACGAGCAACCGAAGAGAAAGAGAGAGGAGAGCTTTTGAATTCTTGGATGATTAGAACCAAAGAGAAAGCCTTTATTTATAGTTGAATGAAAGAATAAGCTTTCTCTCCAAGAAATAAGCTTTTCTTCCAAGAAATAGGATTTCTCTCCAAGAAATAAGATTTCTTTCTCCAAGAAATAAACTTAATTTCCAAGAAATCTTCGTTTCCAAGAATATTATCTAGCTAAAATTTCCAGCTTTATCTCTTCTTTTATTAGCTTCTCTTTCTATGTGGGACAAGATAAACTTGTCAACATTCCCATTTTTAATATAATTTCCAACATGTATGCAACAAGTTTCCAAATTCACTGTTTGGGCTCATGCTTTGTTAATCTTCACCTCTAGATCATCTTCAAGTCTCATCATTAGTTGCATGTAGGATTAGACACAGGGGAATACAAAGTGATACATACTTTTGAAGATTCTAATTCATGAGTTTGGTTGAGACAATTTGAAATCGAGGTTTACACCCTTGACACACGCCAAGAGATTCACCGGCATTGGCCATGTCCATTACTGGTTTGATCATTGCGACCAACCACTTCTGGATGACCATATTCATTGGCGTTTTTATGATGACGATTCTCTTGAAAGCCTTTTTGCTTTTGATTTAGACAAGTAACACACATAAAGAAGATGAGCATGCCTAAAAGGCTTTTGATTTGTAAGGAAACTACAAATATATGATTTACTTAACAAGATTCCTTATTTATTAGTTAAGAATTTGAAATATCAAAAGACTTAGAAGTCATACATTAATATTAATATGCTAGTGTTTTCAAAATAATTACCAATAAATAAATAAAAATTACAATCGAAAAATTCCTAAAATGTATTTAGGGCCATGTATTTATTTTAACGTGAGAGGAAATTGGTGTATTGATTTTGGACGAGGATGATCTATAAACTTTTTTAAAATAACTATTTACTAGTGTTCGACACCGCGCGTTGCGCGGTGTTAATAAAGTTTTTAGAAAATATTGTAGTTTAATGAGCCAATATTAACATATCATATATTAGATTAATAAAAATCAATATTAGATTTGATTTAAAGTTGTCTCGTGCATAATAAAGTAATAACTAATAACTTTCATATCGTCATACATTCTAATCGACTCGAATAATAAAAGAAACGTGTCAGACTATTAATTATAACAATGAGATGTTTAATGAGTATTTTTTTTTGCATATCTCATAATGTATTGATATATCCCAACACAATATTTTCATAAAATATTTATATGTGTTTGCCACTTTGACTAAAACACTTCTCGACGCCCCCTTCCCAACCCACTCAAAGAGTAAAAATAATCTTCAATATTGTGATCACTTAGACCATATGCGAGTCTAATTGAGTCATTAATGTTTTCATGTTAGAACTTTTTCGATTTGCATGTGGTTATTTCTTTATAACTTAGTTTTGGGATAAAAGATCTCAAAAAATAAAGGTTTTAGTTATATTATGTAAAATGAAAAATGTTAAATTAATTCTAATTCAATTCTTTTGCATAGTTTTATTTCGATTTAAATTAAAAAAAATAATATTAACATAACTATATATTATTAATTGTAGTAAGTTGTTATTTTCAGGTGAATCTGAAAACTGAGTTTTCATTTGAACTCGTACATATATATGTTTTTAATTTTTTTTCTTTCATATATTGCTAATTGATTCCGATATCTTTTAGTTTGGTTATAATTTAACTTATATGTACCGATTCTTGTATTTTTTTTTTAACTTTATGTATTTTTTTAGTGAATGATATTAAATATAATAACTATTTATTAATTTACTAATGAGAGAGTTAATAACACATACTTAACTATATTAATTAGGTTGTAATTATAGATGATTATGTTGTAGGTTTCTTTTAATCAATAAATGAGAAGGTGGAAAAGCTATAATAAATGTTTTTAAAAGTTAAATAATATGGAAGTTAAACTAATTAAATTGTTAAGTCAATTGATCAAAGAGTCCTTGTATTAATAAAAAATAAAAATATAATTTTCATTTAAGGGTAGAATAGTCTTTAGCTTAATTGATATTTAAAAAATTCAAAAAAAAGAGAAAATTTTTATAAGCAAATACTCAATAGATAAAATGTTACATCATACTTCCAACATCCTTCGTAAAAAATAATTCATTTATTAAAAAAATTTATGATAATAATTATTTAATTATATATTGATTCTAATTTTATTTATATATATTGGTTATAATGTCATTCATTTTTATTTATGATTTTAGTATATTTTAAATAATAATATTTTATATTTTATCTATTGGTTCAAAGGAAAAAAAATAAGGATTAAGATGTTAGCAAATATCATCTCATTTTTAGTAGTTTTTAATAAAAATAAATAAATTGAGGGACTATGAAAATATAAAAGAATGAGAAGAGAATCCCAACAAAACATAGCATAAAAAATCACATAAGAATTTGATTGTTGTCAACAATTTCTTTTTTTATAAAACTATAACAATATAAACAAAACAAATTTAGAAATAGACCCACTAAAATGTTGGGAATCGTGGGATACAAGAACATGCACAGCGGATAACAAAAACGATTCCCAATCGAGGATCCAATCCTAAACCATGCAGATACAATTAAGGGTGTTGCAGTGGATTACCTTTGTGCGAATAACAGCTCTGAATCGCAAGCAGGGGGTACACCGCTACTGGCACCGGTCGAGAGGGTTGCTAGACCACCGTTAAGGATTACCCGAAAAACAAAACGAACCTTCCTCCTCACTGGATTTAGGCGCCGGTTTTGGGAGAGGGAGAGAGAGAGATTTTTCTGAGTTTTCAGTTGTAAAATCATTGATTCATCAAAGCCCCTAAGCCTTTATTTATATTGATGATATCAATTAAATAAGGCAGTGTTTGATTCCAAATCAAATACCTGATAATTATCAAATAGATATTTTCCATAATTATTCTCTTTGATAATTACCTTATTAATTAATCTAACTGATTAATTAACCTATAAATAATTTAACTAATTATTTATTTCTTTTTCTCTCTAAATAATTAATTAACCAATTAATTATTTCCCATAATCCAAACATTCTCATTTTGGTGTGCAGCAGTGTGACCTACTAGTGTCTTATAACATTGGACACGATAACCCCGTTACTGTCTCGCACATAATCCTAACAGACTCCCACTTGTGCTAGACATGTAACTGAACTGTTATCATTCGCCTAAGGAGGTCCCTAGCCAGACACTTAGGTTAACCAGGTTATAAGATCTCTTATATTCAGAGATACAATTCACGCTTGAATTTGTACACAGGTTCATTCCTTTTGCACGCGATATTTCTAAAGTGATTTAAGACATGGAGTGGAGGATTCATTTCTTAAAATCAAGTATTTCTTGACTCTGATTTCGATTGCCTGCAGTAACGGATATTACTAAATAACCCCTGTTATTCTATCCGAGCGTGGCCACGCTTTTTCTGCCAATCTTAATCGTCAAAGGGCCCGGAAATATCTCTCTTTTGAAAGAGGTGCAAATCCCTTCTTGACTACTTGCATTTGGATCCACGGCTTCCGCTGCATCTAGTCACGTCCCGTATAACCACCCAGTTACGGTGCAGCGTTAGTACGTGCTAAGAGTACAGTGGTCCTCGTGTTCCCAAACCAAGTATCTCAGGTCTGAGGACAACCTATCAAGTCAGTGCCTATGACTGAGGCTCCATGAAGCAGACTTGATTACTGGTCACTTCCAATACTCAAACACTCTGATGAGTATCTATAAATACTTGGTCACATCACTTGTGCTTTTACTCTCTACTTTGAATAAATCATCAAGTATTCATAATAGCGTTAAATTCCCTATTGAAATTCCCATTTCAATAAGTGGCTACGGAAATTTAGATTTCATACAAGACTTTGTAGAATCAAGGATACGTTAAATATGCGAAAAATAGTTAATTTAGAACAATCATGAAATTAAAACCTCCATTTATTTCCAACACACTGTGAAATAAAAACTTTACATGATTACATTGTTTCTAAATTAGACTATAGTAATAATTAATAAACTAAGTACTAGCTACTGGCTTCCAGGTACTGCATCCCAATGGAATTCGCATGTGCCTCATGCTTTGCCCTTGCTAGTGGTTTTGTCAGCGGATCTGCGACATTGTCTTCTGTTGGAATCTTGCATATTCTTACATCTCCTCTTCCAATGATCTCTCGGATGAGGTGATACTTTCTGAGCACGTGTCTCGACTTGTGATGCTCTCTAGGTTCCTTTGCTTGCGCCACGGCTCCTGAGTTATCACAGAATATATCTATCGGTCTCGAGATACTGGCAACCACTCTGAGATCCGATAGAAAATTCCTCAGCCAGACAGCTTCCTTTGCCGCATCACATGCTGCAATGTACTCTGCCTCTGTAGTTGAGTCTGCAATCGTGTCCTGCTTCGAGCTCTTCCACGAGATCGCACCTCCGTTTAGGGTAAAGACGTACCCTGACTGTGACCTGAAGTCATCTCTGTCGGTCTGGAAACTAGCGTCAGAGTATCCTGTGACACTAATTTCATCCTCAGAACCTCCAAAGACCAAGAACATTTCTTTCGTTCTTCTCAGATATTTGAGAATGTTCTTGACAGCCACCCAATGGGGCTCACCTGGATTCTGTTGGTATCTGCTCGTAACACTTACTGAGTAAGCAACATCGGGCCTAGTACATAACATGGCATACATAATTGATCCAATTGCAGAAGCATATGGGACCGATTTCATCCTGTCCTGATCTTCACTAGAAACAGGACACTGTGTTTTGCTTAACACTATGCCATGTTGCATTGGAATGAATCCTTTCTTGGATTCATCCATCCTGAATCTCTTCAGTACTTTGTCAATGTATGTACTCTGACTAAGTCCGATAAGCCGCCTAGATCTATTTCTGTAAATCTTTATACCTAGTATGTAAGCGGCTTCTCCAAGGTCTTTCATCTGGAAACATTTACTTAACCATTCTTTAACACTCTGTAAAGTTGGTACATTGTTTCCTATGAGTAGTATGTCATCTACATACAAGACCAGGAAGGTTACTATGCTCCCACTGAACTTAGTGTAAACACATGGCTCGAACTCACTTTTAGCGAAGCCAAACTCTTTGATTCGCTCATCAAAGTGTAAGTTCCAGCTTCGAGATGCTTGCTTTAATCCATAAATAGATTTTAGCAGTTTACACACCTTATTAGGATTCTTAGGATCTTCGAACCCCTCTGGTTGTTCCATATAGACGTCTTCTGTTAACTTTCCATTCAGAAAGGCTGTCTTGACGTCCATTTTCCAAATCTCGTAGTTAAAGTACGCTGAGATGGCCATTAGAATCCTAATTGGCTTTAACATGGCCACTGGTGAAAAGGTTTCATCATAGTCGATACCATGAGTTTGTGTGAATCCTTTTGCGACCAGTCTGGCCTTGAAGGTGTGTACATTTCCATCCATGTCGGTTTTCTTCTTGAAAAACCCATTTGCGTCCAACAGCCTTACAGTGTTGTGGCAAATCAGTCAACTCCCAGACCTGGTTGTCATACATGGATTGCATCTCGGCCTTCATGGCTTCCTGCCATTGTTCAGACTCACTGCCTGACACAGCTTCTCCATAGGATGTTGGTTCATTTAAGTCTCCACTGTCTTGTGAGACTAAGAACCCAAGATACCTATCTGGTTCTTGTCTTACCCTACTGGATCTGCGAAGGTCTTGTGTTCGCACTTCCTCAATCGGCTCTGATTGAGGTTCAACATTGTCATGTTGAATTTCTGGCTCAACAACTGGTGTAGTGTTTTCTTCATCTACTATCTGTAGATCTACATCCTTTCTGGTGTTCTCTAAACTGAGAAACTTTTCTTCCAGAAATTTTCCATTTCGAGCAACAAACACTTTGTTCTCTTCAGGGTTGTAGAAATAATATCCCACGGTGGTCTTGGGATATCCAACGAAGAAACACTTGTCGGATTTGGGTTTGAGTTTTTCTGAGGTAGGTCGTTTGACGTAAACCTCACAACCCCAAATTTTCAGAAAAGATATGTTGGGTTTCTTACCCTTCCATAACTCGTATGGAGTCTTTTCTACCGACTTTGTTGGCGCTCTGTTCAGTATGTGTGCTGCTGTTTCGAGCGCGTGTCCCCAGAATGATACTGGCAGCGAAGAATGACACATCATCGTTCGTACCATGTCAAGTAAGGTACGATTTCTCCTTTCTGATACACCGTTCATCTGAGGTGTATACGGAGGTGTAAGTTGGGATACAATCCCACACTCCATCAGATGATTGTCAAACTCATCACTGAGATATTCGCCACCACGATCTGACCGTAAGAACTTGATCCTCTTGTCAAGTAGATTCTGTACTTCATTCTGATATTCCTTGAATTTCTCAAAGGTTTCAGATTTATGTCTCATCAAGTAGACATATCCATACCTACTGAAGTCGTCAGTGAAGGTAATGAAGTACCGGTATCCTCCTCTTGCTACATGACTGAAAGGTCCACATACATCTGTGTGGATTATTTCAAGCAAGTCAGTAGCCCTTTCATTCTCACTGTTGAAAGGTTGCTTTGTCATTTTACCAGATAAACAAGATTCGCAATTATCAAAAGGTTTGTAATCGAAATTGCCAAGAAAACCTCCTTTTAGGAGTAGTTCAACGCGTTTCTTGTTTATATGGCCCAAACGACAATGTCAGAGGTAAGTCTGATCCTCAATATCCTTGGATCGCTTACTTATATGATAGATTTCACTATTGTTGTCTTTAAGATTTACAGTGTATAGACCATCTACGGGTGTAGCTTTAAAATAGAAAATATTATCTTTAAAAACCGAAATCATTTTATAAGAATATTTATAGTAAAAGCCTTGGTCTACCAACAAATCAAAAGACAATACATTCTTAATCATATTTGGAATATAATAACAATTATTCAGTTCCAAAACTAGACCCGAGGGTAAACTAAGACTATAAGATCCCACGGCTTCAGCAATCAACGGAGTGCCTTCGCCCACTCGTAGGTTCGAACGGTCCTTCCTCAGAGTCTTTCTTCTAGTGAATCCCTGTAAATGATTACAAATGTGGTTACCACTGCCTGTATCAATTACCCATGATTCATAAGAAGTGATTAAGCAATCTATCATAAAGATACCTGGAGTATCGGGTAAACCGATATCCATCTGGTCGATGTTCATCGAGTGCTCGCAAATATCCTCGCTGCCGCACTCTGGGCAACTCAGATCTCCCAGCTCATCTATTATGTCAGTGTCCATGAGATTCGCAGGTTCGGGTACTGGCTCTAGACTGGCCAGGATGTCTGCATGAACTTTATCCACGTCGCTCTTTGGTTCCTTCATGTAGGCACTAGCTGTGTCCTGAACTTCCTTTGTGAGGGAGAACCACATGAGATACACTAACTCTTCCTGAGTCATCTTGTACCCCAGACGCGATAAACATTTAAAAAGCCTTCTCATATCAACAAGATGGTTTTTAACTGACTGACCCTTCTGTAGCTTCAGGGAGAGAATCTCTTGCATGATCAATAGCTTTCCCGTGTGCTTGTAGAGACCTAGCTGGTTCTCCACATCTCTCACAACCTCGTGACATGATTTAACTCTTAAATCTCCCGTGAACTCAGGTGACATAGAGAAAATCAGAATGGACATTACATCCGATTCATCTGTCAAGTATCTAAAATACTCAGCAAATTCCTCTTCAGGGGCATTGCTTTTAGGTCGTGATACGGGTTTGTTGATCACATAAAGCTTATCCTGGGCACATAAAACGTTCCTCAAGTGTAGCTTCCAAACTGGAAAGTTATGGCCCGTAAGCTTCCACTTGCCCATAATAAGGCGAAGTGACTCTTCAGGTGAATAAAACGGAATACTAATTTGAGACATCTACAGAAGAATATAAAATTCCAGTTTTAGTTTATAATTATATAATTCTAATAAATTATTACCCTTAAAATAAATTTATTAGACTAGAATCCATATTTCACATGTGTCGGGAAGCATGTGATCATGTCATACCGACTCATGCGATCTATGGTAGGTAACACTATACCAATCGTATTCCCTATCTGAAAATACGACTTCTAGATCGTCGGGACATCGGATATTAATAATCCGTGCATATTTAGTCCCTCTAGTGCATTTTGGCCTGGTACCACCCAGTGAATAAATAATTACCAAAATAGATTGCACCACCCGGGACCTGGACAAACTCTGGCCGGTACCACCCGGAGATAATTCGCAGAGTTTTATCTCCTTCCAGTTTCGGTTTGAACACGGGCGTTCATAGTGTGAGCACTTACAACGCCCTATGTACCTTACACCGGAAGTGCCCCTAAAGTGGGTTGCACTTACTAATCTATGATTTTTAACAAGGGTCTAAATTGCCAGTTTTCTATTTCCAAAAACTTTGAAAAACTGGATCCAAACACTAGCTGTATTTGTATCCTTTTAATTTTTTAAACAATCCGTTTAAAAGGGGCAATTTATATTTAATAACAATTACGTAAATTAAACAACCACGCAATTTAAATATAAACAGCACAGTCATAGCTTAAACCCTTAAACTAATGTTGTTTTGTGAGCCAACACAAAACAACGGTCTCAATCCCTAAGTGACAAAAGTCTTCAACTTCTGGCACTCCCACTGGCTCCGAGATCCATGGTCGTCGTCTTGTCTCCGTCTTGATGTAATTAAAGTAATTATTACAAATGGGTTCAAATGGCACGCAGGCCTCCCAACTATTCTAATAAAAATTTAAAATTACAAAAGGGTTGTAAATGGCTCGCAGGCCTCCCAACTATTCTAAAACGGAAAAATAAAATAAACACAACCACGGGTCTAAAGGGTTCAGCTATGACTTATCATATAATTAAATAAATTAAAACACATCTGAATTTTAATTTAATAACCATATAACTAATAATTAATTTAAAAACAATTAATTAAAACTTATCCTGAATCGTTTTAACCTTATCTGGGAAAAACGATCCTTAAACTCGAAAAATATCCGAAAACAGATCCCAGACTGAGACCCGTTAACGAAACGAATCACTTTATCGAAATTACCACCGATCCGCCAAAAACGTGGCCGCCGATCGGGGTTGGTTTTTATCGTTGGCAACGATGGTGACGCATCCGCCACCACCCCCGCCCGTACCACCATCCAAGACCGGCAGCAGCAGCAGCTAGAAAGCCACCACCACCGCCGCTTTGTCGTATTGATACTCTCCGGCGACAGTAGCGGCTTGAGAGCCACCATCGCCGCCCACCGGTGTATCAAACAAACATCATCATCACCGGCATCTTAGTCGATCGACGACAGCAGCGGCTGAGGGCCACCGCTGCCGCCGTGATTGCGCGGCTGATGTGAACAGCAATCGCCGCCACCACCGTGACTGGTGGTGCGGCGGGTTAGGGAATCGACAGCAGACGGCGTTTGCCGCTGCTACCGCTAGCTGTTCGATCGATCGCCACCGCTGTGGTGGTCGATCTCGACGAATCGCCGCCTATCGGCGGTTTTGTACTTCGATTGACACCACCGCCACCACAAACGGTGGTGCGGTGGTGGTTCTCGTCGATCCTGCTTCCAATCGCCACCGCCACCACAAACGGTGGTGCGGCGTAGTCGACCGACCACAGCCGCGGCCACCATCTGTGGCGCGGTGTAGTGGTTGTAGCGAGAGGACAGCCGTCGGCCACCACTACCTGTGGCGCCGCCGGCGGTGGACATGCGGTGGTGTGGTGGTTCGGCCGGCTAACTGCCGCCGTTCCACCACCGATTTCGAAAACGTTTAGGTTTTAAGAAAAATTCAATTTTTATAAACCTAAAACATATATAAAAATCAAATTTTCAACAATCCTAATCAATAAACCTGATCTGTTAGGTTTAGGAAGTGGCTCTGATACCACTGTTGGGAATCGTGGGATACAAGAACATGCACAGCGGATAACAAAAACGATTCCCAATCGAGGATCCAATCCTAAACCATGCAGATACAATTAAGGGTGTTGCAGTGGATTACCTTTGTGCGAATAACAGCTCTGAATCGCAAGCAGGGGGTACACCGCTACTGGCACCGGTCGAGAGGGTTGCTAGACCACCGTTAAGGATTACCCGAAAAACAAAACGAACCTTCCTCCTCACTGGATTTAGGCGCCGGTTTTGGGAGAGGGAGAGAGAGAGATTTTTCTGAGTTTTCAGTTGTAAAATCATTGATTCATCAAAGCCCCTAAGCCTTTATTTATATTGATGATATCAATTAAATAAGGCAGTGTTTGATTCCAAATCAAATACCTGATAATTATCAAATAGATATTTTCCATAATTATTCTCTTTGATAATTACCTTATTAATTAATCTAACTGATTAATTAACCTATAAATAATTTAACTAATTATTTATTTCTTTTTCTCTCTAAATAATTAATTAACCAATTAATTATTTCCCATAATCCAAACATTCTCATTTTGGTGTGCAGCAGTGTGACCTACTAGTGTCTTATAACATTGGACACGATAACCCCGTTACTGTCTCGCACATAATCCTAACATAAAACACTTGTATACCAAAAATATCAAGTAGAAAATATCAATAAAGAAATAATTATAACAATTGTAAAGAAATTACAAATAATAACTCAAAAACTTATTAACAATCATGTGTAATATACACAAATTAAAAACATTATACGAATTTTAATGAAAGATAAAAGTTATAGTATTAACATAAATATCAATCAGGAAATATGGAAATGAAAAAACAAAGGTAACAATTAGAATAAGTTTTGAAAATTAAAGAAAAAACCAAAAACTTTTATAACAATAACAGGGAATATATGCAAAAACGTATAAAAATATTATTGATTTTTTTATAGAAATAAAAAACAATAATATTGATTGACACACATAAATAATATATAGCTTACGGAGAAATCAATTAGGAAATATGAAAATTAGAATAAATATGAAAATGAAAAAAATATATAGCTTACAATATAAACAATATGAAAATTAAAATTAAAAAAACAAAGGTAACAATTTTGAAAATTAAAAAAAAAACAAAAAACTTTTATAACAACAGGGAATATACACAAAACGTATAAAAATAATATGGATTTTTTATAGAAATAAAAAACAATAATATTAATTGATACACACATAAACAATATGTAGCTTACAGAAATCATAAAAAGTATTAGCTTACCTAGAAATCTTACGAAGAATGAGCAACAATCAAACAAACATAGTAACCAATAGCAAAACGTAGAACTCAATAGCAAAACATAGAACTAAAAGTTGTTGACTATATTTTTGTGGGACATTAGGTTGTTATTTATAGATGAATATGTTGTAGGTTTTTTTTAATTAATAAATGAGAAGATGAAGAGGGTAGTATAAATGTTCTTAAAAGTTAAATAATATGAATCTTAAAGCTAATTAAATTGTTAAGTCAAATTACCAAATAGTCCTTCTTATGATAATACATGTAATTTTCATTTAGGGTAGAATAGTCTTTAATTTATTTAATATTTAAAAAATTCAAAAAAAGGAGAAAATTTCTTTAAGCAAATACTCAATAGATAGGGTGTCCACATCATCTTCCAACATCTTGCTTTTATATATATATAGATTTATATTTGAAAACCTCTTTTTCACTAGAATTATTTGTTTAATTTACAACCTATTCCATTTATACAACTTCATCCCAATCATTAATCATTTCATCTACGATTAGCATTTAATGAGGTAGAAAAGATCAAAAAAGATTATTCATTGGATTTATTTTTTTAAATTTAAGTCAATTTAGGCCATAATTAGTTCCATTCATGCATTTTTTAGAGAAATAGCTTTCCTTGTTGAAGAGTTCTTCCATACATAAATAAATTCTAATGAAACATGAAAAACATGTTTAATATAATAGAGAACCTGTTTCACGAACTATGTATAACCATAAAATATGAACACCCTTTAGACATGAAAAAATTGAAAACAAGAATTGGACATCATTTTCATGGTATGCATTAAATCTCCATTCAATGAAAAAAAGTTGTGGATCGAGTTGAAAGGAACGAACGATGAGTATCAAGATGAACGGAACGATGAAGACGATAATATTCATGCCAATAATTTCATAATCAGTCACAATCCAAAAATTAAAAGCAATTTCAATCGGTTAGAATCTCATTTAAAGACATACTATGGGTTGGTATTTCATCAAATCTTGTATGAACAAAGTTGTATGTATGGATTAATCAATTGAGCAGGAATGTTAGGAAAAACTTGGCTTTCTATATAAAGCTTACTGAATAAGCCACTCCCTCTACTATAAGATACTAGCCTACTATCAAACAGCCATGACAAAATAAGTTGCGAGTTATTAAGTTGCTAACAAACAGGCCCATATAGTTACCTAAAAACTAATAGACGAGACTACCCTGTATTAAAAGAAACTAAAAAAACAAAACAAAATAAAATATACGGGTTAGAGCATCCACAATGGAGGTTCTTTGTGAGGTTCTTCATGGGGTTTTTACAAGAACCTCTACTGTGAGACAGAGGTTCTTGCCCAGTCACATGTTCTTATTGGAACCCGAGTGCTTGAACAAGAACCCAGGTTCTTGTAATAGTTTCCTTTTCAGTTATATAATAGTTTACATAAATAAAAATTATATTATAAATAAGAAGATAGAAGTGAGGTTTTTGTAAGAACCTCCATTGTAGAGTTTTAAGGAGGTTCATGGTATGTTGAGATGACAATGACGTGGTGGAAAAAAATATGGTAAGTGAAGTTCTTGGAGGTTCCACCACTGTGGATACTCTTATTGTTTAGGGTTTAGTATTTCAAAATGTAACCAAGTTGTCATCTTTTGCTATTATATGTATTGTACTTCAAAAATTACCATTTCATTTACCAAAGTTTCAAAACCTACCGTTTAGTGTATTGGGAAACTTGTTGAAAAGGTAAGCCGGTCATTCCGGCCATCCGGTCATCTTCTCCGACGACTTTTCCGGCAACCACACTAGTCCGACGACTTTTTCGGCAACCACAACCATCTCCGACGACCTCCATCTTCGCCACCCACCATCTTCTCCGACGACCTCCATCTTCGCCACCCACCATCTTCTTCGCCCATACAGATGTGTGTGTGTCTCCGGTTGGAGTTCGTTTATCGTGCAAATCTCGACCATGGAGAAGTTATCGTAGTCAAGAAACTGTAGCCGATGAGGACAGCCACTCCGTGCCGACGACAACAACCACAACCTTGAGCACGGTTCGTGATTGGAACTTACGGTATCGGATAATCTTGGGTTTGGCTTATTTTACACCGCCTAGTTTTTTGCTGGAGAAGATGGTGGGTGGCGGAGATGGAAGTCGCCAGAGAAGTCATCAAAGAAGATGGTGGGTGATGGACATGGAGGTCGCCGGATGTGGTCTGTGGTAGCCGGAGAAGTCACCGGATGTGGTCTATGGTCGTCGGAGCGTCGGCGGAAAAGTCGTCGGAGAAGATGACCGATCGTCGAAAAAGTCGTCAGAGTGGGGTGACCGGCTGGTAACCTACTATAAGAGGTCACGATATACTAACGGTAGGCTTTGAAACTTTGGTACATTAAATGGTAATTTTTAAAGTATAATACATACAATAGCAAAATGCAACAACATGGATACATTTTGAAATACTAAACTCCATTGTTTATACAAATGGGATATATTACATTTGAAACATTCCCTAATAACAATAAATAATAAATAACAAATAATAATAATAAGCAATAAAAATCTAGCCTATATTTTAATTGGGCTAATATTACTTCTCAATTTAAAACCAATTAACAGCAAGTAAATTAGTAGATCGCAGAGGAGGATATGGCGGTGTCATCAGCTAACAACCAACTAAAGGCTAATTGGTTTTTCAAGAAACAATTAGCTTAAAAATAATATATTTTTTTAGCAGCAAGTTAACACACACGATTCAGTCGACTTTCAATTGGATAATCCCACTAATCTACTGCGACCCGATTCAACCTATGACTGAACCTGACCGACAGAAAAGTGAATCCCATAAACCGAATCCTTCCATACCGGCCCCGAACCCAGCCCAAAGGACCAGATCCACGTACTTAACAAATACTATTTAGGCTATGTTTGGCAAGCGTAACTTATAAGCTAGCTGGTAGCTGATAAACTAGCGGATAGCTGATAAGCTAGCTGTTGAACAAATTATGTTTAGCAAAAACTAGCTTATGAGTATGTAAAATGACCAAAAAGGGTATATTTGAATTTAATAATTAATATTAATAAGGGTATAATTGGAAAAAGCTACAATAAGCTCCTCATAAGCTACTCAAAGTAGCGTTTCAAAAAGCTAGCTTCCTGGTACATGTTAGGATGGACTAGCTTATAAGGTAGCTTATCCTTGCCAAACACAACCTTGAAATAGCTTTCAGAAAGCACTTTTGATCCACGAAAACTTTTTTTAGTTCAAAAGGCACACTCCATTCATCTCAGTCTCCATTCCCTCTCTATCACTCTTTCTTTACCCCTGCTTCTTCATCCAGGTAATTTATGATTCCCCCCTTTCTCCATTTTTGTGTTTGTTTTCAAAATCCCTTTTGTCTTTCTAGGGTTTTTATTGCTCTTGTTTTGTATAAATTACATTAATGATTGCTATATTTTGTTTCTATTTTTGTTGCTTATGACTGCAAGTAACATATTTATCTATCTTCCTGGAAATGCAAGTTGCTTATAAGGTGTTTGAGGAAATGCCTCAAAGGGATTTAGCATTTTTTTTACTTTCTTCAATTCAATCTGTCATCAATGGTTCTTGTTTGGGCCTAACTTAAACATTCAATTTGTCCTTAACCCATTGCAATATAACATTGGCTGTAAGGATGTATTTTTGATTGATAGAAAAAGGTCTATTAGTCATTAGTGCCTTGTTAATTGATTAATTTTGGTTGGTCTCTATTTCTCTTTATATATGGATGGAGTATCTTATAAATTTAAGTTTAGTATCCATCATTATATTATCCACAAACATATTAAGATAAGCAAGGAATTGAAGGAAAGACATAACTTTAACTTATTATATTGTTTTCAGTATATTGCTTTAAACTAAGTTTGGCAATTGATGCTCTGTCCAAATTATATTGTTTTCAACTTTTGGATCTGCTTGCTTTTGTTTCTACCAGAATATGGCATTGTTTGTGGTTTTTTATGTCAAACTTTGAAGTTAAAAGATCCATTTAAGATATATTTTGATTGCCCATTTGGATCCATATTCTTAACATGCTTTATTTGGACATACCACCTATTCAGTGTTCACTTACATGTGTAATTTAATGGTTCATCTTTACAACTCTTTTATAAAGAGACCATGATTGGTTTAAATTGTGTGGTTTCCTTATTTTTTTAGTTATTAATGTGACCATTAGCTGATCATCTAGAGCTCTATGCAATGGTTTTTGCTAATTGAGTTTCTGTAGTTTGTTGCCATTGTGTCACAGATTGAGAAAGAGAGTTTTAAAAGGATTCGGTTTTAATCTTACGTTGTCATTATTATTTATGCTTTGATCTTTAAATCCAGTTTGACATTCATGCTTATGTTTCTGTTTGCTTTATTTAAGCTTTGATCTTTACAATTACGTCCTGCTGCATCTCACGGGTACACAACTAAGTTCAAGGAACTAAATATCACTCAAAATTTAAAAACTTTTGCGGATTTTTTGGGAGTTCCCTCAAAAAAACTTTTTTGGACTTTAACCAGGGGAGACCCGGCCCAAGCCAAAGAAAGAATAGGATCAACAAAACCGTTTTCTCTGACCTGTTTACAAAGTAAACAGCTGAAATTATTCGCCAATCTCTGGTATGTCTATGATTTTGTTTTCTATTAATCTTACAATCTCAAATCTTTATTAACAAAAAACCATACTTTTGTTTGTTCAGAAGTTCAATAGATTGATCCATCAATGGAAGACTTGCCTGCTGAGTTGACGATAGATATTCTCTCAAGACTTCCGGTCAAGACCATCATCCACTGCAAGTGTGTTTGCAAGAAGTGGCGGAATTTAGTTTTGGACTCTTCCTTTGTTAACCTTCATCTCTTGAGATCATCGAATACTACTACGGGTCTCATCGTTCACCAAGATACTAAGTATCTATGTGATTTGGGGATCTTGAAGTGGGTGGAAATTGAAGACAAAGCTGATCACCACCGTTTACGCTACGAGACGATCCTTGATCTTAATACGATACCTGTTTTACAAAACCCTCACATATCTCAGATGGGCTCCGTCAACGGTTTGATCTGCCTATGGCAGAATTCTCCTCAACATGATAATACTTACATATGCAATCCCGTCACTCGAGAAATCCTCATCCTCCCTACCCCTCAATACCATGAACATCTTTCCGCAATAATTGCTTATGGTTTTGGAGTCAGTTCATTGACGGGGGAATACAAAGTGGTACGAGCTTTGAATAGGATCATACGATGAATGGTGATAAATCCAAAATGGTATCACAAGCCGAGGTTTACACCCTTGGCACAGGCCAATGGAGAACCCTTGGCGGAGTTCCTTTTTGGCTTTATGGATCCGAAGTTGGGGTTGTTCTGAACGACCGTTGTCATTGGATTCTTTCTGATTATGAGGATGCTCCTGAAAGGATTTGTACTTTTGATTTAAACACGGAAACCTTTGAATTATTTCCATCTCCTTTTGAAGCCGTAGAAGAAGTTGACGAACATGTTCAAAGCTTGGCGGTCCTAAAGGGTTGTTTATGTATGTCTGACGGCAACGATGCTCATTTCACAATTTGGGTGATGAAAGAATACGGTATCAAGAAATCTTGGCATAAAGAGGTGGTCATCAAAGAAGAAACGGTTGATCCTAGTCTAGAACAGCCGTATTGGTATACCATATGTCTGGTCGAGGGTTTAAAAGACGGAACTATCTTTTTAATGACCGGGGATCTGTGGGCATTTTATCCTACAAGTCATACAATTGAAGAAATAGACACGCGTAAGGGTTTGGAGAGCGTGCTGGCTTATCGTCCAAGCTTTCTTAAACTCCAAGATTTTGAATCAGAGAGGGTTCACATGCTCTAAAGGTCATAAAAACTCTACCACTTTTGTATTCAATGATCCTTTTGATCATGGTATTTTGCTACTGCTTTCAGATTTACTGATTTCCTAAATGTGGTGAATTTTATCTTCAAGTATAACTAGGTGGTTTTACTTGCATTGATCGGTTGACAAATATGTTTCAATTGAAGATACATATATTTAGGTCATCTCAAATGCATATAATTAAGCATATATTATTAGTAAATAATTTCTTATGCTTTTCAAGAGTTCAATTTCATGTCTGGAACATCAAAGCCACCTCAACTCATTGCTCTTCAATACAAAAAGACGTATCTGCCCCTGCATAACGAAATCTGACTTTCCATATTTCAATCTAAATCTATTGATCCATCTTTCAATCTCAGTTTATTCATCTTGCCTATTAACGATCTAACTTTTATGAAATTTTGTGATCTTGTTTACGTGTTTGCAGAACTTCTTCCCCCATGATGACCAAAATTGTTGGAACTTTTTTGGAGAATTGGCACCTTTGGTTTTTGTTTTTTCTGCGGTCGTATGGCGTCGGTGGGCAGAAAGAAAGTGTCTGTTGTTGCTGAAACATTTGGTCGCAATAGGTGGTGTGTCACAAGAAACTCATTGCACTATATGTTAGTTCAAGTCCGGTATAAAAGGCTACCCTTATTAGATTTTTGCAAAAGATTAGGTTCCAAACTCAGAAGAGGTATTATATGTATCTTAGGGGATGTTTGTTTATGGCTTATTGGACTTAATGGACTATATAGTTTACTTACACGCCTATACATGGGTATGTATCGAACTTGTCACGTTTTATCATTGTATGTACTCAACTTATAAACTTACCATTGTATGTATCGAACTTTCTAAAATTGCCATTGTATGTATCCAACTTTATCAAAACCTCAAGTTCGATACACTCTCGTGACAAGTAGAATACATTCAATGATAGGTTTTGATAAAGTTGGATACATACAATGACAAGTCTAGCAAGTTCAATACATACAATGATAAGTTTATAAGTTGAGTACATACAATGATAAAACGTGACAAGTTCGATACATACCTAGGGATGGCAAAAAAATCCGAATCCGATGGGGAAACCCGAAACCCGAAATAAATGGGGCGGGTTTGGGGACGATAAACGGGGACGGGGACGGGGATGGGGAAAACCCGCTAATTTTAAACGGGGATGGGGACGGGGACGGGGGGACCAATCCCCGACCCGATTACCCGATTATATCCCCGAATATTTCCCCGATTATATCTCTGAATATATCCTCGATTATATCCCTAAAATTATTTTTATTTTATGATTGTTTAGTAGACAATATATTATATATAGCTAAATGGTTTTTATGTTTGCTCGTATATATACTTTTAACATTTCAATTGTTAATATTTTGGATGCATTTAAAGTATATATATATATATAGCTAAATTGTCAATATTTTGGATGCATTTTAACTTTAGGACTTTAATTTTCTTCGAATATGTTTAGAGAATGGATTCGAGAATGTTATGTAATTTAGTATATCATTTTCCGAGACTTGTGGATTTGTGCTAAAGTTTAAACGATGACGGAATCCCACGGTGAAACCCGTTTAATTAAGCGTTTATACTAAACGGGGATACCCGTTTCCCGCGGGTTTCCCCGATTACCCGATGGGGATCCCCGTTTAAATCCCCGCGGGTTTTTAAGCGGGGACGGGGATAGTTTTTTTTAAACGGGGACGGGGACGGGGGGACCAATCCCCGCCCCAAACCCGCCCCGTTGCCATCCCTATACATACCCATGTAATTAACCCAATTAAAAAAGCATGCTACTTTATGTTACCATAGTTAAAGAGCATATTCAACAAGTAAAATTAACCCATATACATATATTTGATGGTGCACAGAAAATCCGGTTATCCGATTTTGCGCAAAAACTATCCGAATCCGGTTTTATAAAAACCGAATTTTTTTCAAACCGGATCGGATTTTTTCAAACCGGTTTGTTTTCAAACCGGATTTTAACCGGATTGGATCCGATCCGGTTTGACCGGATAACCGGTTTAAACCGAACCGGTTTCAAATCAAATCGGTAATGTCTATGTGGGCTTACTGTTGTTGGGCCTAAAATTCTAATGATAGTCTGATTAGATTAGGGCCTAATGAGTAATGAGTATTGAGTAATGATAAATCATTGTGAATTTGAGCCCAAATTTTATGGGCCTGAAAGTCCAAGTGTCCAACTAAGTCAAAGTCAGTAAATTTAATACTCTAATTCAGATTATATTTCGATTGAAAAAAAATCCAAGACACATCATGATCCATCCTTCCATATGTAATTCGCTGAGCCCAATTTATATAAAAAAAAATCACGGCCCATCAAAAAATCACGGCCCACACCAATTCAGATTAGATTTCAATTGAATTTTCTGAATTTTCTAGCAAAAAAAAAGACCCAATAGAGGACCGGTTTAGTATCAATCCGGTTAAAAAAAATATCCGGTTTCAATCCGATCCGAAACCGGTTCCATCAGATCATTTTTTCGAAAAAAACGGTTGAAATCGGAACCGGTTTCTAACAAAACCGGTTTCTGACAAATCCGAAAAAAACCGGTTTAGCATAAATTCGATCCAGATCGGATTAAAATCCGGTCGTGTGCACCTCTAAATTATTCCACATAAACCTGAATAATTAGTTAGTTTAACGTTAATTTTTCAAAAGCTTCTTCTAGTGAGTTGGTATTACTTGTTGAACTAAAAGAAAACCGTGTTTTATCCGGGCTTGTAACCATGGAAGGCCAACGACCCAATGATGTGCCTGCTGCTACCATCGAAGAAGATGAATAGTCACACAACGTTGGCCTTTGAACGTGAAGACTGGCCGCAAAACCATCCTCGGCTGCAGCACGTTTCTACAGGAGATCATCAACCCTCGCCATTAAGTTGAACCAGAAACGTATAAAAAAGTTATAACGGGAAAAGTTCCTAGCTGATACATCATAATAGTATCAGTAAACTAAGGCTTTGTTTGGCAAGCATAAGCTAGCTGATAAGCTAGCTTATAAGCTAGTCCATCCAAACATGTACCAGGAAGCTAGCTTATCAGCTAGCTTATAAGCTAGCTTTTTGAAACGCTACTTTGAGTAGCTTATGAGAAGCTTATTGTAGCTTTTTCCAATTATACCCTTATTAATATTAATTATTAAATTCAAAGGTACCCTTTTTGGTCATTTTACATACTCATAAGCTAGTTTTTGCCAAACATAATTTGTTCAACAGCTAGCTTATCAGCTACTAGCAAGCTTATCAATCAACAGCTAGCTTATCAGCTACCAGCTAGCTTATAAGCTACGCTTGCCAAACATAGCCTAAGTAGAATCCTGGTCAAGGCATGCTTTGTATGGATGCCATAATCTATGTGCATCATGGTTCTTTGCCAAATGCAAGCCAAGTTGGGAATTTTATAGTAGGATACCACAAGAAACACATTGGGGCATCAAGGTCACTCAAAAGGAAAACCGGTTAATTTGTGATAACTATAAGATCCAATCTCATCCATGTATTTTATTAATAAATGGTTATAGAAAAAGAAAAAATATATTAATATAATACGAGAAAAATCTACTAGTCAGGTTATAACCGTTTTTAAATAGATAAAAACAATTGATTCAATAAAACGATTGATTCACATTGGGTTTCACAGTTATCAAAAACTACTGACTTCTTATTTTGAGTGATTAAACTATTTGAAATCGAAGAAACCCAATGAACTTCTGTTTATTAAATAAATAGTTAAGTTCCTAGACATTTTTGAACAAGATCTTTACTGGAAAAGAATAAATGAATGTACCTTTTCACTTTCAATATATCCAGGGTAAAATTTTTGTAACAAACTAAATCAATCAATGTACCATATACTCGAATAGTACCAAATTCATCATACAAAGGTTTACATCTAGGGTAACAATTTTGTAACAAACTTAATCGAGTAGGTTTATTTCGGAGATCAAAACAATTAAGATTTATTTGTCCAAATGCAATAAGTTGTAATTATTTATTTATTTAGTTTTGGAGTTTATTTAAGGTGAATTCTATCCCCACCACCTTATTAGGGGGTGGGAGTTGGTGGTGTGTGTGCCTATGTGGGACCCGGTGGTGGGTCCCAGTATTATTGTGTGAGTGAGGGGAGTCCGAATAGCAATCCCCTTGTTTAATAGAAGAAGCAGTATTAGGGCCGGCCCAAGCCCAAGAAGCAATAGGATCAACTCCAATGTCTCTTCCGACAACAATTGAAATCAATTTTGAAATCAATCACGAAATTAAACAACTGAAATCATTCACAAAAAGCAGATGGCTACGTAAACAATTGAAATCGATCGCCTATTTCTATCTCCATCTCTGGTAAATATATGATTCCTTCGTATTTTTTGCAATTTCAATTCTCTTTTAACAAAAACCCTAATTTTGATGTTGAAAAAACCCCCTAATTTTGATGTTAATAAAAACCCTAATTTTGTTTGTTTAGATCATTAATCGATCCATCCATGGAAGCCTTACCAGTAGAGTTGACGATCGATATTATCTCAAGCCTTCCCGTCAAGACCATCATCCACTGCAAGCTTGTTTGCAAGAAATGGCGGAATTTAGTTTTAGACTCTTCCTTTGTTAACCTTCATCTCTTGACATCATCACCCACTACAGGTCTCATCGTTCACCAATGTGATTCGGTAAGTTTGAAGTGGGTCGAAATCGAAGACAAAGCCAGTGATCACCACCATTCACGCTACGAGACGATATTTGATCTTAATACTATACCTGTTTTACAAAACTCTCACACATCTCAGATGGGCTCCGTCAACGGTTTGATCTGCCTATGGCAAAATTCTCCTCAACATGATAATACTTACATATGCAATCCGATCACCCAAGAAATCCTTATCCTCCCTACCTCTCAATACCATAAACATCGTTCCGCTAGAGTTGGTTATGGTTTTGGAGTCAGTTCATTGACAGGGGAATACAAAGTAGTACGCACTTTGAATAGATTCATAAGATTGGAGGGTAATAAATCCAAAATGGTATCAGAAGCCGAGGTCTACACCCTTGGCACAGGCAAATGGAGAACTCTTGGTCGAGTTCCTGGTTGGCTTTATGGATCCGAAGTTGGGGTTGTTCTGAATGACCGTTGTCATTGGATTCTTTCTGATTATGAGGATGCTCCTGAAAGGATTTCTAATTTTGATTTAAACACGGAAACCTTTGAATTATTTCCATCTCCTCCTTTCGAAGCCGTAGAAGAAGTTGACGACCATGTTCGCAGCTTGGCAGTCCTAAAGGATTGTTTGTGTATGTCTGACGGCAACGATGCTCATTTCACAATTTGGGTGATGAAGGAATACGGTATCAAGAAATCTTGGCATAAAGAGCTGGTCATCAAAGAAGAAACTCTTAATCCTAGTCGAGAGCAGCCGTATTGGTATACCATATATCTGGTCGAGGGTTTAAAAGACGGAACTATCTTTTTAATGACCGGGGATCTGTGGGCGTTTTATCCTACAAGTCATACAATTGAAGAAATAGACACGTGTAAGGGTTTGGAGAGCGTGCTGGCTTATCGTCCAAGCTTTCTTAAACTCCAAGATTTTGAATCAGAGAGGGTTCACATGCTCTAAAGGTCAATAAAAACTCTACCATTTTTTTATTCAATGATCCTTTTGATCATGGTATTTTGCTACTGCTTTCAGATTTACTGATTTCCTAAATGTGGTGAATTTTATCTTCAAGTATAACTAGGTGGTTTTACTTGCATTGATCGGTTGACAAATATGTTTCAATTGAAGATACATATATTTAGGGCATCTCAAATGCACATAATTAAGCATATATTATTAGTAAATAATTTCTTATGCTTTTCAAGAGTTCAATTTCATGTCTGGAACATCAAAGCCACCTCAACTCATTGCTCTTTAATACAAAAAGACGCATCTGCCCCTGCATAAACGATATCTGACTTTCCATATTTCAATCTAAATCTATTGATCCATCTTTCAATCTCAGTTTATTCATCTTGCCTATTAACGATCTAAATTTTATGAAATTTTGTGATCTTGTTTACGTGTTTGCAGAACTTCTTCCCCCATGATGACCAAAATTGTTGGAACTTTTTTGGAGAATTGGCACCTTTGGTTTTTGTTTTTTCTGTGGTCGTATGGCGTCGGTGGGCGGAAAGAAAGTGTCTGTTGTTGCTGAAACATTTGGTTGCAGTAGGTGTGTCACAAGAAACTCATTGCACTATATGTTAGTTCAAGTCCAGTATAAAAGGCTACCCTTATTAGATTTTTGCAGAAGATTAGGTTCCAAACTCAAAAGAGGTATTATATGTATCTCAGGGGATGTTTGTTTATGGCTTATTGGACTTTAATGGACTATATAGTTTACTTACACGGCTATATTGTGTGTTGATTGTTTGCAGCTTACTCAATGTGTACTACATATATAAGTATTTAGATCAAATGTTGAAAAGAGTCAACTTTACTTTTTCACTTGCTTCCCTATTGAGGTTCTTCACTTCCAATTTGGGGTTTCTTTCAAAGAAAGACAAGTTACTTTCTGCTGAACTTTTAGTCATTATCTTCTTTCATCCTCCTCTCTCTTTGGTTTTCATTTGAACGGTTCTTTTGTGTGGATTATTTGTTGTCTTTGTGTGACCCATGGTGTCTTTTGGTTGTTTATTTTGCAGAAATTGTCATTTGATATAAAATTATGGGTACGTAGCTTCAAGTTATCAATTTAACTTTTCAAGTTATTTTTGGTTAATATCAATTTCAACTTTTTTATAGTTAGTGATCTTTTGGTTTTGTTTTCGGAGAATCCATTTCGGTTGCTTAATATATATGTTTTTATATCAACAACATTCAGGGTTGATGGTCGACTAAAAGATGTCGGTGGTGTTGCTTCTGACTTCTTTTCATACAGCACAAATGACTGAATGAGGGATCTTCTGAGTATCATTGAGAACTGCATTTAGCTTCCTTGTAGATCTTTTGTTTATTCGTGCATCTTCGTCTTTCCATCTAGAGAATCTCATTATCACTTTTGACTTCTTTGCACCACTGTGACTTAACTAACATATATTGATATGATTGGTTTGAGATACAGAACACCTCTCACTTTGGTCAAACTTTCTAGGGAAGAACAGAATCTTTGGTTTGCTTAATGTCAGCCCATGCACATTGGATGTTAGAATCATAATCATGTCATGTTTGTATTTGCAAGTAAGTTGGTCTCTAGAGGATTTAACAAGTAATCCCCTTCCCCTTTCAAATTTTACAATATGCATCATGCCATGCAATTCTCTCTCTGCCTCTTTCCTTTCTTGTGTCTCCATTTGTTGCATTTGAACTGCTTCTTTGTATCTTTTTAGGTGATCTGATAACTAAGTTGTCGTGTAATCGAACTCTCATACTTTAAAAAGCTTTGCGGTCTGTCTAGTTAATATCATTTGTTGCTTGTGAGTTAATCTAATAAAAGAAATGCTGTCTTTGTTGATATTGTGTTGTTCAAGGTTCTAGAAGGCTATTGATTTCTTTTGTTCCTTTTTTGGCATTTGACATACCAATCCTTGTTTACGATGTCGAGTGCTTTCCTTTTTAGACTTGTCCATGGATCACAAAATCATCAAGTCTATCTTCCTTTATTATTATTATTTGGTCTTTGTTTTAGTTGGATTTATATGTTTCTTTTAGCTAGGGATGTAAATGAGCCGAGCTACTCGAGCTTGGATTTATATGATTCTACCAGGTACCTGGTGAGTTGGGGTGAGTTGGGGAGTATGTCACCTGGCCCTGGTTTCAACATACCGGGTACGCTGGCCCCATTTTTGTGGGTATTCCCCTGGTATTCCCTTGACCCGTCCAGGTCGGCTCAGGTGAATTGGGACCTGCAGGGTTTGGAACGAGTCTTATTCTACCATATGCGCAGAGAAGGTTTGAGTTATTTTGATGTCGAGTAAAAATACTAATAGTAAAAGGAACTGTGTCGCCATTATCATCACACTACATGGAATCGGACTCGTCGGTCCCCAAATTCCAAAACCAATTGGGTTTCAGGTGGAATTGGCAAGCCCCGAAAGCCAATGTTCGGGGTTTTGGTTGTCCGGGTCAGATATCCAGGCCCCGATTTTCGAATATAGTTTTTTAGGTTTGAATCTAAAATCGAAGTCCAATGTGAAAGGTGGGGGTGGTCAAGCAAGGAATGAGCTCTAATGTAGATTGGCTGTTTGGCAACCTATATATCTGCTTGGGTATTTAAAAGATGGAAGTATTTTGGTTGTCTATCGTGAAGATAAATTGGTCGCATATTTTCCTTAGAGTAAAACGATTAAAGACGCTAAACTTTTCAATTGCTACTTAACCGAAATGAGTTATCATCCCAACTTTATTAAACTCCAGAACTTTGAATCGGAAAGAGTTCATACCTTCTAAACGTCAACAAAATTTGTATAATTTTTGTGTCAAGCAATCATTATGAGTTACCTATTTTGACATTTGGTTAGTTATAGAGCAACCGAATTGCATATACATCTAATTAATAACCTGAATTTGAAAAGAGTCTTCTTCTACCAAAAATTGCCACCACCTGTGCCAAGAAGGTTCAAGTTATTTTAACATTTGGTTAAGTAAAATGTTTGTTTAAGAAAACTACAAATATATATGTTATTTACAAATCATATTTGTTTATCATGGTACCATCATAAATAACTAGATTTGTTAATTGTTACCATTTTGGTATATAAAACTCTTTCCATTCTCCACTGATAAGGTTTAAGAGGATTAGAGGAAAGCAAAATTTGATCATATTCTTTTTTTAAAAAATTAACCTTGTTTTGCTGCTATTTTTGAAAACAAGGTCATGGATAAAAGAAATACAAGTAAATAATTCTAAGTAGAAAAATATTATATAACAAAGAAATAAATTGTTGTAGATGAGTATGAAAATTGATATGCTTAATAAATTAAAAATAGTATTCTATTCATATTTTAATAACTTTTCATAAAATAACTTATTTCAAAAAATTGACTACCAATGATTTCCTCACTATAATCATCAACTGAATATTATAATTTGATATGTTGGAATAAATTAACTAATAAGATAAATAATAGGGTTTACTTCAAGAAAGTGCATCCAACTTGTCACGAAAAGTTATTGTATGTATTGTACTTCCA
Source organism: Centaurea solstitialis (assembly GCA_030169165.1). NCBI lineage: Eukaryota > Viridiplantae > Streptophyta > Magnoliopsida > Asterales > Asteraceae > Centaurea > Centaurea solstitialis. The sequence continues at coordinate 103,404 of JARYMX010000015.1, forward strand.
TTTTTACCATTTGATATATCAAAACTATGAAAACCTACCATTTAATGTATTTCGTGACAAGTTGGATATACTTTTGTGAGAAGTTGGATACATCAAAATGATAGGTTTTGATAAAGTAGGATACATCAAAATGATAGGTTTTGATAAAGTTGGATACATACAATGACCATTTCTTAAACTCTATTATGTCAAATGGTAAAAATTGAAGAACAATACATAAAATAACTTTTCGTGACATGTTGGATACACTTTCCTGAAGTAAACCTAAATAATATTCATAAAAAAAGGATAGAGCACATCTAGTATATATTTTATTGGGCTATTTTTATTATTTATAATTTTTTAATATAAAGAATCAATCAAATCCTAAGAAAATTATATTTGATTTTGTTGGAACATTCTATATATACAGGCCAAACGACGGTAGATAAGAAAGAAAAAAACTGAAATCATTTTATGGGCGGATGAATTCTTTTCCCATCTCCGCCTCAGGTAAATCTCTTCCATATTTTCATATATTTTCTTTTTTACATTGCCATTGATTTTAAGAAGACAATAAAAAAAAAAAAAACTCTATTTTTGTTTGGTTCAGAACATTAACGGATACATCCATGGAAGACTTACCCGCGGAGTTGACGATGGATATTCTCTCAAGACTTCCCGTCAAGACCATCATCCACTGCAAGCTTGTCTGCGAGAAGTGGCGGGATATAGTTTCAGACTCTTCCTTTGTTAAGCTCCATCTCTCCAGATCACCTACAGGTCTCATCATCCATCATAACGACCCTCATATTTGTGTCAATCCAGGGATTTTGGAGTGGGGGAAATAGAAGACAAAGTAGATCACCATGATTTACACTACGACCATCTCTTGACCCTTGATCTTCTTAATTGGCTCCCATTTACACTGGAATGCATCAAGTGGGCTCGGTCAATGGTTTGATCTGCCTATGGCATTACGGTTATGAAGTTGACAATACGTACATATGCAACCCAGTCACTAGAGAATACATGATTCTCCCAAGGCAGCGTTTCCAGAAGATGGTGTTTTTGCGAGAGTCGTTTATGGTTTTGGAGTGAGTTCACTAACGGGGGAATACAAAGTGGTACGGGCTTTTCAACGGGATAAAGGTATTAAAAAATCTCGGTCGAGTGTATTAGAAGCGGAGGTATACACCCTTGGCACAGGCCAGTGGAGAAGTCTTCCCCCTGTTCCTGTTACTTACCTGATTAATACATTCGGCCAATTCTGCGGGCCATTCCTCAACAACCATTGGCATTGGTTTGTTAATGATAATGTGGATGCCCATGTCAACAAGATTTGTACTTTTGATCTAGACAAGGAAACTTTTCAATCATTTCCATCTCCTCCCGTTAAAGAAAACCGGTACACATATCGCCAAAGTTTGGCAATCCTAAAGGGTTGTCTATGTATACTTGATACCTACAATTCTGAACTGACGATTTGGGTGATGAAGAATTACGGGATCAACAACTCTTGGTGCAAACAGGTGGTGAATCGAACTATACAATGGCCACAATTTCAACCGGATGATCACATACATCTGATTGCGGGTTTAAAAGATGGAAGCTTTTTTATGGTCTTTGAAAACAAAGTGTGTGTATTTCATCCTCGAAGAAAAACAATTGAAGACACAAAATTCTTCGAACTTCTATCGAGTGGATGCGCTTATAGTCCTAGCTTCCTTAACCTACGGAGTTTTGAATCAGAGAGGATTCGTATGTTCTAAAAGTCAATAAAAACTCTCACCACTTTTCTATCAACCAATCCTTTTGATTCTGGTATGTTACTATTGCTTTCGGATCTTCTGAATTGATTTGCTACAAAATTCTAAAGAGTTATCAGTTATGAATTTGATCTTCAAGTGATTTACCGCCGATACAATGCACATGGTTTATTTTAAGATGATAAATGCATGAAGAAAGTATTAGTATTTACTGAACTGATTTCCTATTGCTATTGCCATTGGATTTACTAAAGTGATTTCCTATAGGTTTTCAGAAATATTTCAATTGTTTCCTGTAGCATCTTTTCCATCAATTGCACCTATTTTCTGTTCTTGGTTATTTCCTGTTATTTCAATTGGTTATTTCCTGTAGCTGTATGATAAGTGTCTTTGCCCTCACTTACCAAGTAAGACTTTTGGTTCTTGCCTTAACTTTTACCAAGTAAGATTCTTAGTCCTTGCCATATTCATGATCAATTTGACTTGGTAAACACTTACCCGGATAAACGTTTGGTAAACAACACCTTACATCTTTCAAATCCGCAACAAGTTGAATTTGTTCGATTGCTTTATTTTTGTTTCCCAGAAATTCATGGTTCCTTTTGCATCGTGGTATTTGTTTCCCTTCACATAAACTAATGTGTCCTATTAGAATCACTAAATTGATAAGGTATGAAAAGGTAGGAGAAAATAACAACACTCAAAGGGGCATATTTGAACACATAAATTTGGAAAATTATCTTCTAAATCAATATATTGTAAAGGGTAACAAAAATAAAGAGACTCCTAAAAATGAAGACTTTTGGTAAACGTTTGGTAAATGACCAAACTAAGTTAAGAGACAACCGTAAGCGCTTACTCGATTAAGTTAAGAGACAACTGTAAGCGCTTACTCGATTAAGCGTTTGGTAAGCGACCGCTAAGTTCATATCGTTTTTTTCCTAGGTAAGATGCAGTTCTTGCATTGTTGTTGTTTTACATGTCACCACTGGAAAACCGTGTATTACCCACGGCAGTACCGACTGCTAAAAGCTGTCAGAGTTTACAGATGGCAAACAGACGATTTATTAACTATCGGTTTTTTTTCTTTTATTTACTTTTAACTAGTCCTCGGAAAACCATTAGAAAACCATTGGAAACCGTCGGTAAATAGAACCTTGGAAATTCATAATAAATGTTGTCGAAAAAACGTCAATAGCTTTTACCGATCAGCCTTTTATCGACACTCGTATCGTCGGAAAACCGTCAGTAAAGTTTGTTTCCGACACCTTGCCGACTGTTTCTGCTGTGTAGATGTGATTTGATGTGTCAACTCACTCAAGGTAAACACCTCCATTTTTGTTGATTAGCTATTTATATGCCTCTTGTTGTTTATGATGTATTTTTCAGATTAACAAATTGGCATGTAGAGGTTGTAGGATTTACTGTTTTTGGTTCTTATGATACGAACACTTTATTAGTAATCACATTATCCGTCAAGTATCAATATTATATGCTTTACCTTTATAATATTCATGCAACGTATAGGTTCTTAGATCTACTTAGCAATGACCAAGAGTCTTACCTTACAAGTGATGGAAAATACTTTTGTAAAGTGAATTCAGAATTTGGGTGGGGGTTTTGGTTTGTTGTTGGACCTATTTCATTCTTGAAAACAAATTTGACAATGTGGTTTGATTTCAATCCGGTGCAAATAATAGTTTTACACCACAAAATTTTGATGTTTCTATGAATTTGATGTGCAATTCTGGAAGTGGTTTTAATTGCGGCTACACCGATGGCTTGAAATTGGGGTGGATATAGATGAACAGTACAAACGTAGATTTCAGATTAGGATACATAAAATGAAAAGATATAGTGTTGGGGTTCGTTGAATTTGATTTTTGGGAACGATGGTGACATGATATTTTTGTTGTGTATTGTTCAAAGACAATGTCGATCTTGTTCAAGTCAAGAAAACAATATACTAAGACATGTCGTTATGTATCATAGGGTGTTGAATTAAGTCTCCTTTTAAGTTGGATTCCGAAAGATGCATTGGTGTGAATCAAGTCTCCTATTTTGAGTACACACATTTTTATTGCAAATTAGGTCGTGTATAATTTTTAGGGGTCGTTTGCTTGACACTTGCCCGATAAAGGCTTATCGGATCAATTTACCTTACAAGGCGAACAGGACAAAGACTAGGTTCGATCATTTACTTAGGAACCATTTACCCAAATGCTTACCTGCCGAAGTGGCGGCCGTAAATTCTGCCGAATATTCGGTAAACAATAATATCGTAGCATTTACTCCAATCAGTGCTCCGTTTCTATTACTCGAGCCAATACTTAGACACCATTTACCCAAATGCTTACTTAGTATACAAAATATTTTTTAAAGAATTTGATAAGTCATATGCATGAACAAATGCATTTTGTTATATTTGGATCACTTAAATATACTAAAAGAATACATTTTTGTTATGACAAATACCACTCAATCAAATTGGTAGATACACTAAAAAAATTAATTTTTTAATAATAATATATTTAAAAACATATTTTAGTATTCAATCAAATACATTTAATTTTGTTAAAAAAAAACAAATAAAATACGATCTTGTTCTATGACCAGACCTTGTTTCTAATGGAATATCGTAACCATTATTATTCCCAAACAGTCTCGGGCCAGGCCAATCCAGAAAAATAATCAGGCCGGCCCAATAAGGGGCTCCAGTCTAAAAGGTAACATTTGATTCCTTCAAAGGATAAACTTGTTTAAAAAGTGTTTGTGTTAAAAATTGGGATACAAGAAGGAAGATATCAAAAAGCCAAAAGTGAGGTCTCTATTACTTTTCAAAATCTCCTTTTCCAATAGGATCAAAAAAGTTGTTCTAAAAGTGTTTTTCTATTTGCCAAACATTTTTTTTACTTTTTGGAAAGATAATAAGTCAATAAAGTCATTTTCAAAAGCACTTCCAAACACCCTCCAAGTTATAAATTCTGGACAGACATTGAGCAAGTCAAAAGACAATTTATAATTTTGAATTTTATCTTTGTCGAATTTTGGGTTTTGGCCAATTTACATAACACGGTCAACTGAGAAATGAAAACTAAAAACATAAAAACTAAATATAATTAGTTCATGTGTTTTTTGCAGTTGGTTCGGTTTAGCATGATCGAACGATTTAGCTATTCTTCATACCAAAACAACATTAATCTTCTATCTCTCCACTAACTTCAACTCTTTATATATATATATATATGTTAGGAATATTTGTTAGTTGTGTCAATTTTGTAATTTCCTAAACTTAGTTTCTCTTTATGTAATTTGTGTTTAAGGCCCAAGTGTTTAGGCCCATTTTATTTCTTAAAAGCCTAGCCCATAGAGTTAGTATAAATAGGAGTCTTTTACCTCATTTGTACTCTCTCTTCCACCTTGATTCTCTAATCATTGAATGAATGCAATCTATCTTGATCTTGGTACTTAGCATATACATCACATAAAATCTAAGTGTTCTTGATTGTTAGATTGATTTGGCACCCACAATTGGTATCAGAGCCTGCCACTTGCTCTTGATCCGTTGTGTTCTGGTTCTGGTGAAATCGATTCTTCAGACCTCAAGCATCGGGTACCGGGTCTACTCTTCAGACTTGGATTTTTGTGCGTCAAGTATTTTCTTCAGACTTGGATTTTTGAATTTCTCTAAGTCTTCCTTCATCACCCGACACCCAATACTCATCACTACATCCATCCTTCAGATCTGAACCTGACCTCCTGATCAGACCCTGACCTCCAGATCAGACCCTGACCTCCAGAACTGAATCTTTTTCAAGATTTTTCACAAGTCTTGAAACCTTTCACCAACCAATTCACCTGATCATACTAAGTGGTTTAAGATCCACAATCAATCTTCAATCATGAACACAAGAGAAGCCTTAGCAATCGGGTCCGATACCCGACCACCGGTTCTGCATGTACATGAAGAAGAATATGATGAAGAGATGAAGGACATAAAGAAGGCCTTGGCATTGATCACCAGGTCCATGTCCAAGAGAAATGCAAGAAAACCCATGTCTTCTCTCAACCATCTGAGGAGAGTTGAACAGGGTGGTAGAGATGACTGCCAGAAACCTGTAGAGAAAACCAACTCTGAAGACAAGGGAAAGGAAGTAAAGAAAAATAATGCTTGGCTCAGAATGTCAAGTGATGATGAGGAAGGAGGTCCCATATGCATGCCTATTCAAGATGAGGCATGGGACCTGACAAGTGATGAAGGAAGAGAAGATCAACTATGTCTGATGGCTAACCATGATGAGGAGGAATTGTACTCAGAAGATGGAGGACGTGATTACAACGACCTTGACTCAAATCATTCAGAGTCACCTTCTGAGGTACTTCCTGACCTATACACTGAACTTGAAAATCAAGTAAAAGGCCTAGCACTTAAACTTTCTGAGTATGATAAGAAAATTAAACAAGCAAACAACTTAACCACCATAGCAGAATCCAAATTAGCTAGTGAACATGCCTTAGTTGTGAAATTCAACATAGAGTTAGCCTATTCAAAAGACAAAGTTAACATGCTCACCCTTGCAAACAAAACTCTTGAAGATAAAGTCACAAGCTTAAATGCTAACATCACTGATTTACAAAAGAGACTACATGAGGCTGAAAGAGTGAGTAGTGAGAATGTAAAGAAGTATGAATTCATTTTTGCTCAAAGAACTAACTTGTTTGCGAAAATCAAAGACATGGAGGATAAGTTCCTAAAGAGAGGCCAGACTGATCAAACCATTCATATGAACCAACCTAAAGAGTTCAATTATTATAACCCTAAAGAAGGCATTGGATACAAAAGTCCATGCCATCTTAAGCGTGCCATATCCAAGACTCCTACCATGTATGACCTTCGGTACATGAGTCTTGGATACAAAATCGTTTTCATGAAAGAGTCTGATGATCCTGAACAGTTGAAGGAAATTGAGAAGAAAGAAAAAGATAGAAAAAACAAACACTCTATTCCCTTCAACTATTCATCTCTCAATGCTAGTTACGCAACGCGTGAGACTCCTTTGTCTAAGGATTATACGCCTAGCTATACTGAGGCTGAGATGAATCAGGAAGTTCCAATCCTTGAAAAAATTTACAAAGATAACAAAACCTTTTATGAGAAGAGGATTGCTACACTTGAGGCTGAGCTTGAGGATGAGAGGCGCATGAGCCTTAGGGAAAAGGACTTGTTCTTGAGTAGAATCAACGAACTTGAAACTGCCCTCAAATCCAAGAGTCCACCAAAAGAGAAACAATCTACAAGTGGAACTTGTGATAACTCACGTCATCAGTACCATCCATTGAATGTTGATGCACCAGATTTCAGACCTTCAAGTACAAATTTTCAAAACTCAAAATCAATTGTACTAAGGTCTCCAATTTGCACAACTATATCATACATGGACACTCTAACTAACATGGCACCAAGATCAACGGTACAAATCTCTGAGATTGTATCGAATGATTGTTCCAATATGGCTGGTGAGGGTGGTAGATCAAATGGTACTTCTAAACCTGGAACGTGTACTCCTGTCAAACCCACTTGGGAAGACAAAGGGAAGGATCTGATAGTCACCCCTGAGTCTGAAGTTGCGAGTACATCTCGTCCTAATGTGACTGCTCCTAAGAAACGTCGACGCTCTCGTAAAAACAAGAAGTCGTCTAAACCTAAGGAACAGTCACACAACTTCCACCCAAGAAACAAATCTTCAAATCATCACTCTCATGCGAATCATTCTTCTTTAAATATGACATTTCAAAATGCAAGGAAGGGTAGGGATAACTCAAAGGAGAATGGAGCTAAAAAGGGCAGTCATCCAAAGTCACATGCACATAAGCCCAGATTTGCGAAAAACAGATTTTCCAACGATAAATTTCATAGAGCTCATAGTCATGTACCTCATACTCTTTTTAACTTTCATGACTGTGAACATGTTGCTTATGGATATCGGAGTGATTATCGATGTCGAAACTGTTTTCATTTTGGCTTTTGTGCGAATGCCTTTGTGAATGATCGATATTGTGCTCCTAACTTTTATGGATTCTACAATCATGCTTATCATCATTACACTCATCATGCTAAGAAACATAACTCTAAACCTGCTGATACTAACCCGAAAGGACCCATTCCCAAATGGGTACCTAAAAATGTTTGCACGTGATTTTGCAGACCGGTCATGTGTAAGTTATGGTTGAGGTTGTCCCAAACACATGACCGGGCGAAGGGACCTTCTCACTCCCTTCAAGAGTTGTACTTGGTGAGAAGTTCACTTTATGAGTGGTAATAAATCAAGGGGGAATTTTGTATGCCTCAGCATGTTCCAAGGGGGAACGCTGACAGGTTCAAACTATGTTGCTCGTGTCAAGGGGGAACGTTCCCTCCTAGGGATGGCAAAAAAATCCGAACCCGACGGGGAAATCCGAAACCCGACTTAAACGGGGCGGGTTTGGGGATGATAAACGGGGACGGGGACGGGGACGGGGAAATCCGAATAAATTTTGACGGGGACGGGGACGGGGACGGGTATGGTGATCCCCGCCCCGATTACCCGATACCCGATACCCGTCCCCGATACCCGATACCCGATACTATTATTATATATATATATATATATATATATATTATATATAATATTATATAATTATAAATGGATAATATAAATAGTCTCCATCAATTATCTAAGTCTCTAACCCTAAATAAGTAAACCATTATATAGTTGTGGACTTGTAGTTTTATTCGGACTTGTTGTCGTTTTATTTGGACTTGTTGTCGTTTTATTTAGACTCTCCATTTGGACTTGTTGTTTTGTTGGGACTTGTTTTATTTGGACTCGTCGTATTAATACTCGTTTTTGTTTATATTTGGATCATATAATTTTTGGTATATTTGGATTGTTTATATTTTAACGGTGATGCGCGGGGAAAAATACCCATATAATCCCCCATTTACAGTAAACGGGTATCCCCGTTTCCCCGCGGGTTTCCCCGTTTCCCCGACGGGGATCCCCGTTTAAATCCCCGCGGGTTTTTAAGCGGGGACGGGGACAAATATTTTAAACGGGGACGGGGACGGGGGGACCAATCCCCGCCCCAAACCCGCCCCGTTGCCTGTTCAGAGGGGGAACGTTGTCTGCCCCCGCCTGATTAGAAGGGGAACAGGTAAGCACCACAGGTAAGTGTTTTATCCCCTACATGCATGTGCATTTGTTCTTATGTCAGCGTTACTAACCATTTGGTATGAGTATGCATCTGTCAAGGGGAACGTTCCCTATGCATTCATGTTCCGAGGGGGAACGCTGACAGGTATGACACCCGACACCCAGTTACCAGGTAAGTCTTCTATCTTTTATATATAGATAATAATAGTAATTCTATTATTATTATTATTTTTATTTGGTTTGTTGTTATTAAAAAAAAAAAACAAAAACGAAAAACAAAATTTAAAAATAATAATAATAATAATAATAAGGTTATAAAAAAAAAATTAAAAGAAAAAAGAAAAAAAAATATCTCTTTCCCCTTTACGTCTTTTCCTTCTTTCTTTACTTTACTTCTTTCTTCCTTATTTTTTATTCAATCAAAGACTACTGTTTTGACATAGATATTAATCATCAAATGTCTGCACAAAGCTATAAGCCTAAAAAGAGATCATTTATTTAACATGGTCCCACCACAATCTTCCACCTGATAATTGCAAATAACACTACCCACATAAACTTATGTTCAAATCATACTTGAAGAAGAAAACGAGTATTTACAGTGCTAACGATTAAGCCTTTTTTAAAGCCCAAAAAGCTAGTCGGGACGAAAGCTTATCAGATTCGGGAGGTCACATTCATGCAGTCTCTTTATATCATTTGCAATCACCTTTCTCTTCATCTTATCTTGACCGGATCTGTTATCCGACCGGACCGGAATCCGGCGACCGAACCGGACCTCGCCGGAACCGGACCGGAGCTCAGACCGCAACCAAACCCAAGTTTTTTCTTGACCGGAACCGGACCGGAGACCTCGCCGGACTGGATGTTTTTCCGGCAACCGGACCTCGCCGGAACCGGATGTCGCCGGAACCGGACCGGAACTCAAACCGCAACCAAACCCAAGTTTTTTCTTGACCGAAACCGGACCGGAGACCTCGCCGGACCGGATGTTTTTCCGGCGACCGGACCTCGCCGGAACCGGATGTCGCCGGAACCGGACCGGAGGTCAAACCGCAACCAAACCCAAGTTTTTTCTCGACCGGAACCTGATCCTCTTCGCCGGAACCGGACGTCGCCGGAACCGGACGTCGCCGGAACCGGAACAACTTCCGGCAAACCGAAACCATTTTGGAACCTCTCGACCATCTTGCACCCTGACTGGACCAGACCGAAATCCCTAGATCGGACCGGAGAACAAATCCGAACCGGAACTCGTGACCGGATCCTAACCTTCGAAACCTCGGCGACCGGATCTGGACGCTGCGTTTTTCCGACCTGATTCGCGTGTAACCAACCAGAGTTACTTGTCGCCGGCGACCGGACCGGAACTTGATAGTGTTCGTGTTCTACATTCTCTTGATCGAACTCAGCCGTTGTTTAAGCGTGCTTCTTCATCAACCGGACCAGAACCGTGGCCGACCGGACCGGCGAAGTTGGCCGGCGACCGGACCGGAGAACCATTCCGGTGGTTGTGTGTGTGGGTCTTTTTGGTTTTTCTTCCCGTCGACCTTACTTCCAGATCTGCATCTTACCGCCGCCGCCTCGGCGACGGGACCTTTCACCGAAACTCTCGTCGGCGACCGGACGCGTTCCCACAGCCGGTTTCCTTCTTTTTTATTGTTGCTTGTTTGTGTGTTCGTCGGAAACCGCCCCCATCATTTTTTGTTGTTGACCAATTTTCATTCCCAAGATCCCTTTTATTTTTTATTGTTTTTCATTCTTTTTCACATCTGACCGACTGCATCCCATCCCATCTAACCATCCCTTTTTTTTTTAATTTTAATTCTTTTTTCTTGTTTATTGTTTCATTTCCATGTTTTTTTTAATTGTTTCCTTTGTTTTAGTTTGTTTTTTATTTTAAGATTTGATTTCCATCTTCTTAGTTCTTTTTCAAGTTTTTTTTTAGTTTACTTTCTAAATTGGTTTCTTAATTTTCTTTATGGTTATAGGTTTATTTTTTTTGGTTTTGTTGGTTACTTTACATAGCAATCAAAATTCCATCTTGCTTGTTCTACTCTTACATGTGTGTGGCTTATCTAAATTGCATGAATAGTGTGTATTTGGACTTGTATGCATGCTTCAGAAGTTTGGGTTATTTGATTGGATGTGTGAGTTTGTGTATGTATTGTTGAGTGCTTGATTGTGTCTGTGTTTCAGGTTCTCTCTTTCAATTGTGTGTGCATGTTCCAAAAAAATATTGACTACTTGTTATGAATTAGTGGTATGTGTAATTGGACGTGTATGCATATGCATGCTTTGGAATTGATGTGAGTATGTCTGAATGTTATATCCTGAATGTGCTTGAGATACACAAATCCTACACTATTTGGAGTATCTGATGTGTACAATCTTAAGTGGTTATACCAGGTATCTGTCAAGCAAAATCATATGCTCAGTTGGTAAGATCTATTGGGTTCTATATTCTCCAGACTTGAGAATAGTTCACACTCAATGTGTTGTGCTATTCTTTACCGAATCACTTGATCCAGTAAACAAAAGCACATCTCAATGTTGTGTGCATAATTCTCACATTCACTCACCTATGTCTTTATCTCAAAACTAACATCCTATTTTTCAGGTACAATGGTGAAGACAACATACCCACTTCCTCCCAATCACAACTGAAGGCCATAACAGACGAAAAAAAAAAATTTAAAAAAATTAAAAAAAAAATAAAAAAAAAATAAAAAAAAATCAATATATATATATATATATATATATGAGTTCGGAATAAGATTTGGAATGGTATTAAAGCCCTTCTGAAGGTATCCAGGCCCTGTCTGAAGGCATCCAGGCCGTGTCTGAAGGCATCCAACACTTCTTTGATACCAACACTTCTCATTGATACCATTACTTCTCATTGATACCATTACTTCTCATTCATTGATACCATTACTTCTTATGATACCTCAAACTCCTTATGGCAACCCCAAAGACCCATGATACACCGCTGGCGATACCACTTGCATTACTTGATGCTGTCAATCATCATTCACCGACTGTGAGAGCATACTTAGGTATATCACCTTTACCAGCATCTCCAGAGTCGGAGACTGGCACCCCGGAGGTATCCCTTAGGAGAGTGAGTGAGGGTCTTGAGCGTGGTTATTCACCTGGGGGTGGTGACCAAGGGTGTGAGGATGAGGAGTCGGGGGGGGGGGGGGAGATGACGGGGGTAGATTAGGCGGTGATGATGATCAATCCAGAGCTAATACCTCACATGCTTATGACAGTCACCAAAGCCCTTCACTTTTCTTTTGGCAGACTATGATTCTGATGAATCCGGTGATAACCACCCATCTGCGGGTGAGGACGACATAAGGTTTGAGGGAGACCTAACAGTCGAAGAAAGTGAGCAGAGCGAGGGAAGTAAAAGAAATGATGAGTGTGAGATAGGACCAAAGGTTTTAACCGGTCCTCCCCTATCCATAGGTAGATGCCGGGCAACCACATCTGCTACCTGTACACATGTGTTGAGTACGGGTATTGAAGAAGACACCTCCCACCCAGAGGTGCAATTGCACGCCCCACCTAGCCACTCATTCATCTCTCAAAAGGTGGATGTTTCATTCCACGGGGATAAAGCACAACGGCTATCAAGCCCTCACTTGGAGGGTGATGATATTGAAACAGGAGGATCCCTGCCCCGATCCCCACACTTCCTTCATGTGCACCAGCGTCTAGAGCCATATACACTTTTAGGTACACATACTGCCAGTCTATGTGACGCAGTCTCAGCTCCACCCATCACGAGTCTATGTGACGTGATCGGAACCCCGAGAGTGGTGTCCACGATGGGCATTTCACAATGACCGGCGGGAAGTCCTACCATGGTCACCATCATGCCAGCCATGAACGTAGGCCACACCGTTGACTCAATGGTTGTGCAAACGGGTACTCTATGTGAGCCCGGAGTTACTTACCCGACATCCGTTGTCAGGGAATGATGGATGGCGCCCTAAAGGCTATCCATGAGGATTTTGTACTTCACCACCTTCTTGTACTTCACCACCTTCTTATACTTCACCACCTCCAGCACCACCTCCATGTCCGACTGCACCCCGACTACTTGTTTAATGAGTTGAAGGATTTTCTTATGGCGAACCCGATCTCCCGTGTGAATCTCCACGAGGATGAAACCAATCTACTGGGTTATCTGCGGCGGTCTGTTTACACATCACTTCCCGTGAACCATCCCGAGCCGGCTACCTCCTCTTCTCAAGAGGTAGTCTCATCCATCCAGCGGCTCGAAGGGAAACGTGACTTTTTGACGACGAAGGTACGAGGTGATTTGAAAGTGGTCAAGGGTTCCAATATCGGATATGCGATCACAAATCCGATCCCTTGAGACTACTTGCCATGCGTCAGCCGAGCCACCAAAGCACAGACACGACGATCGAGATGACCTCGATCGCCGTGAGGGGGAATCCACAAGAGTGCTCGGCTTGGCTCCTCAGTTCTGACAGGCACATCCTCCGGCGTCGCTCCTTCCGGTACTCATATGGGGACCGGTGCCGATGTATCTCATTCTCAGCCTGGTCAGAACCTGACAGTAGATTCAGCGGAGGGTCGAGAGATTGTCATTTTTGTCAACCCGGAAATCTCTCATCCTGACCGTGTAGCCGCTACAGATGATGAGCTTAAGGATATCATCAACCTTGATGATTTCTCCTTCGATGACAATTACACTCAGTTTCCAGTCTCGGAGCCTCAAGTGAAAGAAGATGATGATCCTTCAGATGATTATGAGTCAGGCATGGAGAGCTATGGTTCTGAATCTCCACTTCTGGTACCACATCAGTCACTTCCGGGTATGGAGATGTACGTTTCTGAGTCTTCACCCCCTATGTCTCCACATCATTCCCCACATCCCAGGACTCCGAGCATGTCTTTCAGAGATAGAGTTCAGATCAACCCTGTTACTCATGGCCCCCAGCGACCGATCCAAGGTCAATGGATTCAACTGTCACTCACCTCCGAAGGTGATACTTGAGAAGGGCAAGGGTGTATCATCTGATCGTCGAAGTATGTGGAACTACGGAAGCCAGTCAAGTGGGTTAGAGAAAGGAGGTATGGCAGATGCCTTGAGGAGACCGACCAAGAAGCGTCAAGAGAGACCGCCTCCACCACCATCATCACGAAGAAGAGAAGGAGCATCAAAGAACCCCAAAGAGACTGAAGGGTCAGAGAAGAAGTCATCATGTCGTCATCAGAAGCGACGAAATTGACACAAAGGGGGAAATTGTTAGGAATATTTGTTAGTTGTGTCAATTTTGTAATTTCCTAAACTTAGTTTCTCTTTATGTAATTTGTGTTTAAGGCCCAAGTGTTTAGGCCCATTTTATTTCTTAAAAGCCTAGCCCATAGAGTTAGTATAAATAGGAGTCTTTTACCTCATTTGTACTCTCTCTTCCACCTTGATTCTCTAATCATTGAATGAATGCAATCTATCTTGATCTTGGTACTTAGCATATACATCACATAAAATCTAAGTGTTCTTGATTGTTAGATTGATTTGGCACCCACAATATATATATATATATATATATATATAGATATAGAGGAATAATCAAATAAAAACCAATTTTTTGTAAAAACTTTAGGAATAATCTAGACCATTAAATTTTTTTAATCAAAGGTTATTAATACTAGAGGACCATGATAACAATTCCTTAATCTTTTATGATGCCACACTAGATTATAACCCATAAGGGTAATTTAGACATTTTGGTATTTTAATTTATAATTAAACAATTAAAAGAAAAGGCAACTTTCTTTTACTTCATTGTCTTCCTCGTTTCCCCCCCACCAATCACACACCTCCTTCCCTCTATACACCACAACCTCCATTGATGCCTCCAAGCTCATCATCTTGTTTCTCCAAAACCCCAAAAAAAAAAAAAAAACCCACCAAAATCGCATCAATATTCTCCAAATCTACAATCGTTTTTCATCTCTACCACCGGACCTCACCACCAACCACCAGATCTGTACATCCACCACCGTCGCCGGTGTTCCACCGCCACCGCCGCCGCCGCCGCTACCGTCTACCACTACCACCGCCACTGCCGTCTTTCAGATCTGGTTACCAAACAAAATCCGATGATCTGGTAAGTTTTTTCTATTTCCATCGAAAACCCCCAATTTCTAGGGTTATTGAGTTTTTTTTTTCAAAATTAGGTTTGTTTGATTCAATTTTAGAGATTGTTGTTTCATAAATGTTGTTTGTAATCTTGATTTGTGCAACATATCTAAATAATAACATTTTTTATGAAGATTTTAGGAAATCATTACTGGAAAATAAGAGTTTTTTAAGTTTTGTTCTTGAAAGTTCATAATGTGTTCTTGAAGGTTCATCATGTGATCTATGAAGGTTCATCATATTCTTGAAGGCTGAAGTGGATGATGATGTGAAGATTCATTAGATGAATTTAAATGTAAAAATACATTTGTTTGTGTTAGAACCTGACTAGTTTGTTTGTAAAGAAGTCAGGGGCGTCTTTTGAAACATTTGTAATAGTTAGAATTAAAACAATACTTTAGTGCGCCTCTTAAAAGAGTCATAGACTCTAGGGGTTGTTTTGTAACTTCGGCTCTATAAATAGGGGTCGATAGTTAACGTTTTATAATAATCTTGCAACTGACAACTTTTGTTATATGCTTGTCGTATTGTCGTGTTCTTCATCTATATTGCATATTTGCTTGATTATCATTGTTTGAGCATTACTTAGTCTTGTAATAGCTTGCATTGATCCATTACATTGCATCCTTGTTGATTATCGGACTCACAATTGGTATCAGAGCTCGTGTTTTGGTAGTTTTGGACAGAAAATTGAAGCAGATTTTGCTGTTTTTGTAGACTCCCGCATCGGATCTTCAGTCCCGAATTGGACACTCGTGTCCCGATTCGGAACACTGAACTCCCGCATCGGGACTCTCAATTCCCGAATCGGATCTCTACAAACACCCGAATCGGATCTTTTTTTTGCCTCTCCCGACTTGGAAATTTGATCTCCCGCATCGGGACTCTCATTTCCCGAATCGGGACTTGGCTTAAATTCCCGAATCGGGACTCTCTCACTCCCGAATCGGGACTTGCAATACTCCCGAATCGGGACTTGCTATTTTTTCCCGCCTTGGCCTTTCTTTTTGAAATTCTCGAATTTCTATAAAAGGAAGCGAATTAAGCGCGGAAGCTCTGTCCAATCAGAAAACACCAACTACTCAAAACAGATCCTATTTCCGAGGACGCAATGTCAAAAGAAATAATCAGTATCGGTTCTGAAACACGACCTCCAGTATTAGTCGTCGGCGAATACCAGCAATGGAAACGCCGAATGATTAACTTCCTCGACTTACTGGATGACAAACTGATGGTCTCTATCACTGAGGGACCAATCAGACCGACGGTTACTGTAGCTGAAGTAGCTAGAACTGATGTCACTCCCTATCTGCCTGCATATGAGGTTGAAAAACCTTACGACATGTTCTCTCATGAACAACGTGCTCGTGCAGCCATTGACAAACGTGCTCTCACGTTACTCACTATGGCTCTACCTAATGACATGTTCGCGAGGGTGGACAGCTGTAAAGATGCCAGAGCAATGTGGCTGGGCATTGAACAGCAAATGCAGGGTGGTGACAAGGCACTAGAAGGCCAAAAGGAGAACGCTATGAACGCGTACGAAAGCTTCTGTGCTCGCGAGGGAGAGACGTTGACTGAAACCTACAATCGTTTAAATATCTGTGTAAACGATTTGCGAAGACTTGGCTTAGAGAAGAACAAGTATGAGGTGAATGTAAAATTCCTCAAAAGACTGAACAAACTCTGGCAATCGGTCACAATAAGCATCCAAGTGAGCCAGAATCTTGGCCAGCTTGGACTTCATGATCTGTATAGCATGATGCTACCTCATGAGGAAACCTTATTCGGTAAAACTGAAAAGAAAATCGATCCTCCTACGTTGGCCCTGTTGTCAAATAGAGGATCGTCCTCTCATGAAAACTACACCGTTGAAGAACCTGTAGTTCTTGATGATGGACTTACCGAAGATGAGATGTTTCAGCTAGAGAACTCATTCGCCTTGATGGCTAAATTTCGGGGAAATCCCCAACGCTTCAACAGATTCAGACAAGGACCTCAGTTTGTGGGAGGTCAGTCTAGCCAAGGCGGGTACCAGTCAAGAGAAAGCTTCCAAAGAAACGATCAAGGAATAACAAACAACTATCAACAGCGTGATAGGTCTGGGTACAACAATCAAGGATCTTATCAAGATCAAAGACAAAGCTACAACAACAACAACCAGCAACAGCAAAGGGATCAGGAGTACAACTCCAACAACTACCACGGTAACAGAGGTTATCAGGGAGGTGGTTATAATCAAAGGTGGAACGACCAATCTGGTTCTAACTACAACAATCAGAACCAGAAAACAAATGATGATGGTCGTCAGCACAACAACACCGGTGGAACTGAACCTCCACAACAGAACAAGCTACCAGCTCTAGAAGCTCCGCCCGCAGCCAATCAGAACAGAAACCCCGCTCGGGTTCCCACCTGCTACAACTGTGGTGACCCGGGTCACTATGCATCGGAATGCAAGAAGAAGCTCAAAGATTCTGCTTACTTTGAGAAGAAGGCTGCCGTGATGAAGAAGAAAGAGCAAGGCAAGGTGCTGTTAGCTGATGAGGAAGACTGGATCATGGAACCAGAAGACTCGGATGATGAAGGCCCATCAGCCGTACAAGGACACTGCCTCATGGCTGACTTTGAGGAACCATGTATATCTGGTTCCCCAAACGACTCTACTGATGAAGAATCTGAGGTACATTCTTGTTCATTATTGTCAAGACCTGATGAACTGTCTATATCTGAAACTCTAAGACTTGAGAGCCAACTCCAAATGGAAAGAGCTCTCGTCGCGAGATTCAGAATAGAGAGTGCTGTGTATAAAAGTAGTTTAGAGGACCTCACCGAGAACTTTAACAGAATGGAGCTTGAGTCTGGGATTAGAGAATCTATCCTCGAAAACAAGCTCCTTGATCTTCAAAGATCTCACGACGAAATTGAAAGTAGTCGTGAAGAACTCAAGCTCAAATTTCACCTTCTTTCCTTGGAAAGAACAAAATTATTTGTAAAAATCGAAGAGCTTGAGGAAAATAATTTAAAGAGAGGACAATCTGAACATACCTTGAGTCTGCTTACCAAGCAAACCACTCAACATCCCTTTTATCAAGCCAAACCTGGGTTGGGACATTCAGAGAAAAGCATTCTTGAAAAAGCACCTGCACATCTATACAACTTTGACAGTATGAGTGCTTCCAAACCTGAACCTAGGTCAGTCAAAGGACAAGACAATGACAACTATGTGATGCAGACTGTGACCTTTACTGAGATAATAGATGGAAAAGCCGTATCTTTTACCACCAGTCCTGCCAATAGTTCAACCAGTAGTCCACCTTCCAGTCCTGTTGCTAAGGGTCCCATCTTTACCCCTGCTAGTAACCCTGAGAATACTTTCACTAGCTGGGAAGGCATCAAAGCTAGGACACCTAAGGTAGCAATGCCACCCATCAACTATGAGGACTTAAACTTTAGCTATGACACTAGGGAAATAGATACATCCGAGGACGCTGATGTTATCCAACCTTTGGATGTTTCCGCAACACAGCCTCCTGCCCCTGTGTGTATAGAAAAAGAGATGTTCCATCTTAGGTCCAAAGCCGTAGAACTTGATGCCTGTCGCCATAAGTTAAAGAACTTTGAGTCAATTCTTTCTGAAAAAGACAGCCATATCAAATCATTGGAACATAGTTATCATGAGGCAAATGCCGAAAGGATTAATATGTCAAACCAATGTGAGATCGCAAAGTTTTCTTGCTCATGTTTTAAAAACAAATTTGCGGATCTCCAAACACAACTGGTCGTCCAATTTATTAATAACACAATGGAAAAGGACTTCTTCTACGAAAAGGAACTGATGTTTGGTCAAACTTTCGCGAATCAATGTTGTCAAATCAATCAGTTGAAAAGATGGGTGTCCTTCTTAGAAGAATCTGACTCTTGGGATTCTTGTACCTGCAGCTCACCAATCACACCAGACTTTAGGTCAACCAAACCTAAACTAGTATTAGATCCTAATGTTGTGTACGATGTGAAGGTGTTTTTGGACGCTGATGATCCTCCTTCAGGATATATTCCAAGAAAACCTGTTTTGCCAAAGGCACCTGCTGTAAAGCAAATCAGTTCTCCCAAGCCACTTGCATCAGTGTCTGTGATAAACACTGAAGGTAGAACATGTGCTGGTACTGACAAAGGGAAGTCAATTAAGCCGCACACACCTACAGTAACACAGACACAGAATTCAAAATCTGCTGACACAAGTAGCTCGGTAAAACCCATTAAGGGACTAGACTTTCATTCTAGTTCATTTGATGTGGGTGAGAACTCCAAACCTAAACAACCTTTGAAAATGTTAAAATCAGTTTGTCAAACCACCGCTAATTTCAAAGGTGGTCAATCCATTCTAGTTAAGCCGTCACCCAACTCACAACTTGCTTTTCATGCAGATGCGAGGACAGGTGATGGAACTGCGAATGTGAAGCCACGAAGAAGGAGATATCGGAAGAAGAAGAACTCTTTCAATGCTTTCCCTAAATGGGGTGGTCATGATCATACTAGTCTTGGCTACAACCCACCTAGTTGTAATTCAAACATGAAATTAAAGTCTGTACACATTAATCGCTCAGCGAATTCTGATAATCTTACAGCTTTCAAAAATCATATATGTTCTTTGTTTGATAATTACATGCGTATTGATATGCCTGGTAATGCAAATGCTTATAGTAAGTCAGGTAGTCCTCATCGGGAAAGAAAAGAGAAAACGACAAAGCAAAGTGCTTTGCCTCCAGTGAAGTCTCCTAAGCCTAAGGAGAAATCTGAAAAGGATACTTCACCGGTTGCTTTATCTGTTTCTAACGGTAGGACACCCATGTGGCAATGGGTTGCTAAACAAATTTGATCTTGCGCTTTGCAGGGCAGTCACATGTGGTACTTTGATTCTGGAGCCTTCAGGCATGTGACTGGGCAGCGCAACATCCTCTTCGACTACGTCGTTAGAGCTGAAGGCTTTGTCAAGCTTGTAGACAAGAGACGTCTATCGATCATAGGATATGGAAGCATGACGAATGGAGAACACGTCATCAAGAATGTACGCTATGTTGAAGGACTGCCATTTAACCTACTCAGTTCAAGCCAATTCTGTGATGGAGGATATCTTGTGAAGACATTCATTCTCGGGAGCAACATTGAAGACGAGGATGGGAACGTGATTCTACGCGCTCGAAGGAACGGTCACCTATATACCACAATGTTTTATGTTGTTCCTCAACAACTGGAAACAGTGGTATTTCTCGCAAAAGCAACGAAGGAAGAAAGCTGGCTGTGGCATCAACGTCTGTCTCATCAGAACTTCAGGGATATGAACAAGCTCGTATCTAAACACCTTGTCAACGGTCTACCGGAGACGCGACTATCTAAAGACACCCTATGCTCAGCCTGTGAGAAAGGGAAGATGAAGAAGAGTTCGCATCCTCCAAAGATGGAGACAAACTGTCACCATCCCCTTGACATGCTGCATATGGATCTCTGTGGACCGATGAGAGTCGAAAGTCTTGCACGCAAGAAATATATGCTTGTACTTGTCGATGAATTCTCTCGGTACACATGGCTCGAATTCCTTAGAGCCAAATCTGACGCTGCAGATCTGATCATCGCCTTCATCAAACGAATCCAAGTCCTCTTGGGTCGTCAGGTGAAGAAGCTGAGAAGCGACAACGGTACAGAGTTTCGGAATGTGAAACTCCAGTCTTTCCTTGAAGAAGTGGGCATCTCTCACAACTTCTCTGCTGTACGTACTCCCCAGCAAAACGGAGTCGTAGAAAGAAAGAACCGTACGTTGGTCGAAGCTGCTAGATCCATGATAGCACATTCTGGTGTACCTCTATCCCTTTGGGCTGAAGCTGTATCAACTGCCTGTTACACTCAGAACAGAACTCTAATCGTTAAGCGGACTGGTAAAACCGCGTACGAAATGGTCAACAAGCGTAAGCCGAATATTAGATTCTTTAGAGTTTTCGGTTGTGTATGCTATCTTCTGAACAACAGAGATGATCTGGGAAAGTTTGACGCTAAGTCGGATGAGTCTATCTTTATTGGATACTCACATAACTCAGCGACTTACCGTGTATACAACAAACGGACCCGATCCATCTTTGAGAGTCGGTACGTTGACTTCTCTGAGACGGAGATGTATTCTAGTAGCAGCCCTAGTTCAGATAGTTCTGTCTTCCCTGAATTGCACACTGTTTCACCACCGAGCACAACTGTTCCTACTGACTCGCTTGGATTTGATTTTGTTGACTTAGCAGAATTTGATCTAACGACCCTCGTTGGTCCAATCATTGTTCCTGCTCCTGCTGATCATTCCATTCCTTCATCAACAACCATATCCGCAGATGCATTCGTGAATGAGAGCATATCCTGTTCTACCGCTGTAGGAGAAACCTCCTCTGACTCTGTAGAACCCGTGTCTGTACTTAACCCAATCACAGAAACAGAATCCTCTTCTAACACTTTGAATGAGGAAACTGTTCTCTCCCCCTCTAAGCTCTCTTCAACACAACCCTCTCCTGAAACTGCAGTCGAAGCGGTCCGAGAACAGACAGTGTCTACTGTTCTTGCACCAATTCCTGAAGTTGTTCCGCCACCTTCTCCATCCAGAACCTATGCTGAAGTGGTTCGTGAACCCCGTCCGGAGACTGTGTTGAATACTGATCCGGATGCTAGTCTTCTCTCCTCCGCCATTCAGGATGAGAATGACTCAAGAAACAACATGGAATACGATCCTATTCCCCATTCCAGAAAGTGGACCAGAAGCCATTCCACTACCAACATCATCGGTAGTCCATCTGCTCCAGTGACAACTCGCTCTTCAAAGAAAGATGAAAACCTGATCCTTTTCGGCGGCTTCCTGAGTCAATTTGAACCAACCAAGACCCAGGACGCTCTTTCTGATCCTGACTGGGTAAGGGCCATGCAGGATGAGCTTGCCGAATTCGAGAGAAACAGAGTTTGGCGCCTTGTTGAAAGACCAAGAAAAATAAGAATCATTGACTTGAGGTGGATCTTCCGCAACAAGAAAGATGAAAACGATCTTATTATCCGTAATAAGGCTAGTCTGGTCGCCAAGGGATACCGTCAACAGGAAGGCATCGACTACGACGAGACATTCGCTCCGGTGGCTAGAATCGAGGCCATCAGGATTTTTCTCGCGTATGCAGCTCACAAGAACATGAAGGTCTTCCAGATGGACGTCAAGTGCGCGTTCCTGAACGGAGAACTTCAAGAAGTAGTATATGTTGAGCAACCTGAGGGATTTGTTGATCCCAAGTACCCGGAACACGTTTATGTGCTCGACAAAGCACTTTACGGATTGAAGCAAGCACCTCGTGCCTTGTATGAAACTCTTACCATTTACTTGCTTGGGTCCGGATACAAAAAGGGTACTGTCGATCCTACCCTGTTTCTTCGAAGGTCAGGTAATCATTTGACTGTAGTACAGATATACGTGGATGATATCATCTTTGCATCTACAAACCCTGAGTCTTGCACCGAGTTTGAGCAGATAATGGAGTCCAGATTTCAAATGAGTATGATGGGCGAACTTACGTTTTTCTTGGGACTACAAGTTCGTCAAACCCCGGAAGGGATTTTTATAAACCAGTCCAAATATACTCTTGACATTTTAAAACGCTTTGACTTTACTGGACCTAAGTCTGCTTCAACTCCAATGTCCACGTCATTCCAACTGGATGCAGATACGTCTGGTAATCCGGTTGACCAAAAAGTGTATCGTGCGATCATTGGTTCTTTGCTTTATCTCACGGCAAGTAGACCCGACATTATGTTTGCCACGTGTGTATGTGCTCGTTTTCAGTGCGACCCTCGAGAAACTCATCTCGGGGCTGTCAAGAGAATCCTTAAGTACCTGAAGGGCACACCTAATTTTGGCCTTTGGTACCCTAAGGATTCTGGTTTTGAACTAACAGCCTTTACAGATTCTGATCATGCAGGCTGTAAGTTAAACAGGAAGAGCACGTCAGGAGCCTGCCAGTTTCTAGGGGACAAGTTAGTGAGTTGGTCCTCGAGAAAACAGAACTGTGTATCCCTTTCAACAGCTGAGGCAGAATATGTCGCTGCAGCATGTTGTTGTTCACAAGTTCTTTGGATGAAAATTCAACTAGCGGACTATGGCTATACCATGCATCGAATTCCTATTTACTGTGATTCTAGCAGTGCCATACAGATTGCGGCAAATCCAGTTCAACACTCTCGGACGAAACATATCGATATCCGATATCACTTCATCAAAGATCACGTCGAGAAAGGTAACGTTGAACTGTTTTTCGTTGAAAGTGAACGTCAGATAGCTGACCTGTTCACTAAAGCTTTTGACGAGAAGCGCCATTACTATTTACTTAGTAAACTGGGCATGCTAGATCCCCCGGCAGATTTCTAGGGGGAGCCAGTCGTTTAAATATATGCATGTGTGTAGGGGGAGCTCCTGTGTCACATACATCTAGGGGGAGCTTTTTGTATTAATGTTGTTTAAATCTAACACTGTCGGATCCAATCTGCACTGGATACCATTCCTAAAATTTCTTGCAGGTTGTAGAACCGACGTACGGCTTCTGAATACTTTAGTTCAGGACCCGGGATTCAAAATAAGACTTCTGACCATTCGTGTCAGACTCGGTGATTAATCCGATCTCAGAAACTTCCAGGTTAGTCGTTTCAATAAACGTCAAGGGGCTGAACTTGTAAAATCTATGAACTTGTTATGTTAAGGGACTGGAAGTGACAGGTTCTGATTCTGACTAGTTCAGGGACCAGTTCTGCCAGTCTCCAAAACTTCAATGTTCAGGGACCGTTTTTGCAAACTTTTGAAAACCACAAGTTCAGGGGAAGTTTTGAAATTCTTTCAAAACCTTAAGTTCGGGGTTCATTCGGTCATTTCGTGATAGTCGTGATCTGTGAGAGCAGTTATCAGATAAAATTTTCAAAAAACCTGATAAGTTATCAAAATTATAAAAGTGGGAGTTGATAACTGAATTCAGTTATCACTTTCAAATTTCAAAACCACTTATCAGTTTTCTCTGACGATCAAGAACACGAAGAACACCCCGATCGACCCATCGACTTCCCGGCTTCCCCGAGCGTTCGTTATCGATCCGTTCGTCGATCCGACTACTTCTTTACGATCCTGGTAAGATTTCTAACGACTTAATGTATTCAGATTCATCTAAACTACGTCGTTTGTAGATCAGATTGAAGCCTAAAGGTTTCGGGTAAACCCGAAACTCCAAGATCCTTGGATTCGAGTTTCGGGACGTTAGATTGATCCATTCTTGTTCCTAAACTTGTTTAAATCGTTAATGTACTTCATAGAACTAGTTTTAGGATTGATTTGAAGTGTTTTTGATCGATTTAGTGTCCGAAAAGATGAACAGTCGTCGTTTTCGTCGCGTCCCGAATCGGGACTCTTCGAATATTCATGATGCGGGACTCATCCATATTCATGTATCGGGAATTTGAATTTCCCGATTCGGGAATTTCAATCTCCCGATTCGGGACTTTTCGTTTGGTTTTCACATCTCCCGATTCGGGACTTAGAATATTATGTTCTTTTCTTATATAAATCCCCGATTCGGGACTCTGAGATGTGTAGCATATATCCCGATTCGGGACCTTGTTATATGATTGTGTGTTCTTGACACCACTCCCGATTCGGGACTCTCCATTGTATATCACATGTCCCGATTCGGGACTTTTAGCTTATATACATATGTGTTGTTTGACACCCCCGATTCGGGACTTCAAACCCCCGATTCGGGACTTGGCTTTTTGCAAGAGTCGTTCTTAACAAATCACCTTACGGGATTTGTCCATAGACCGACTCGCGTTCTAAGCCGGTCCTGGATCTGTGGTTTCGAATCCAGTTTCGGTCGTTTAAAATCTCGACATGAGTTTCGCGGGAATCCGTTTTACAAGTTCGACTCAGTTTTAAAAGATTCCCTCGGGAATCTTCGATAAACTAACTCGCGACTAGTCGAAACTCTGCCGGATTTTCGTCAGAACACATGATTAGAGTTAAGAAGAGACTAACTATTAAAATTCTTCTCCGATCGATCCAGAGGCTGACCGAGCTCTAATTGCTCCTGAGGACATCGTTCGCATACTTCAGAACAACGAGTATGTGAACCTATCTTCTGTCCGGGTACAGCACACCATCGTAAGGGAGATCCTTCGCGCTCATCCGCTTGCTTACGCCGTGACGGCCACTGCTGAGGTACCGGGCATATACCTGCAGCAGTTCTGGAAGACAGCTGTTCTCGACACCCGGTTCGGTGTCTTCTCGATCATTGGTCGAGTGGATCACACCGAACTGGTCATCACTATGGAGGACGTCCGCCGAATCCTTCGCCTCCCTGCCGCTGCTGACAACGGCCACCAGGAGTTCGACGAACTCGTCTCGGGCCCCATTCTATTGAGCGAAATACTAGCTCTTGGGGTCACCGAGGACGTGAACGGCGTGTCGTAGATCACAACAAGCATGTTGCCACCGATCTGGGCTCAACTGTTCAACATCATGAACAGATGTCTCTCCTCCAAGACGAAAGGAGTAGACAGAGCGACGACCTCATTCTGGCATATCTACCACTCGGTCGCGTACGGACGCCGTATCGACATCGCCTCCCAGCTGTGGCTTGACATCACCAAAGACTTGACGACTCGGGAACGCACCTGACACAACTCGATCCCTTGGTTGCGATTCTATGGTCTCATCATCCGAGACCATATGAACCGTAATCCGGAGATCCCTCGCCGTTCCAGTCATCTAGTCATCAAGCCGAAGAAGATCAGCTGGTTAGCAAAGCGAGACTACACCGACGACCAGTACGAGATGCCGATCCCTACGCACGTCCTGGACGCACTAGACCAGCGGGCTCCCAGTGTGGTAAAATATAGGATACACCTAGGTCTAGGAGACGCACCTATGGACCTTCCAGAACCGGAAGGTCCTGCCCAGGGTGCGCAACCCGTCCCTTCTAGTCCTCGGGCCTTACGTCCGAGGCGCCGGGGTCCCACTGGGGGGCCTCTGGCTCGGGTAATGTGATGAGCGTTGAAGTGAGGGAAAACGTGGGTAGCATAGTCCGAAGATCCGCCACCACTCACGATGCTTCAGCCTCTACATCTTCCGACCTACCACAGACTCGAGAAGAAAGGTTAAGACGCCTTCGCCAACGAATGCACGAAGATCCTTTGTTGCCAACTCCGAGGGTGAAGGAGTACGTTTCGCAACGTCGATCCACGACTCGGCTTCCAGGACTCCCTACTGTCCCCGAGTCCCCGGAGATACAGGAACCATCTACTCCGAAGGACGCCTCGGGATCCACTCCTTCTGGCTCAGCAAAAGACCTCACTGCTGCATCGCCAGAAGAAGAACCAGCCCATACTTCACCGCCTCCTCAGGCCACCACATCTAGACTCCCGACGGATCCATCTGGTGATCCAGATAGTAGCTCGTCTGACACGACGCCACCAGATTCCGATCCGGAGGAAGGCCTGGGAGAGGGCAAGGGTAAAGGCAAGGGAAAAGGCAAGGGGAAAGGGAAAGGTAAAGGCAAGGCCTTTGATGATGATGTCTCCACTTCCTCTTTCAACGAGAGCGACTTCGTTCAACTCCTTGATTACTCCGGGACGAAAGACCGAACGTTGAACACGGAGGTCGCTGAACAGGCTCAGAGCGAATCGTGGATGCAGATAGGAGCAGGTAGTGAAGGCTTCGAGGGTGAAAGCCAGGGTCCGGTCAATCAAGAGGCCGAAGGAGAAGAGGCCCAACAGGTTGAAGAGGTGTTAGAAGCCCGACAAGAGGCCGAAGTAGAAGTGGCCCACCCTAGGCAGCCAGAAACGGGAACCCAACCAGCCAAGAGTCTATCCTCTACAGAGGCATCCCACACTGATGCTACTCGGCCAATGCCGAGTAGTCAAGTCGTTGGCAGCCAACCAACGCAACTGCACACCCAAGCCATCCACTCGACCACCTCCCAACAGGTGGTCGTTTCATCAGAACACGGGGCTTTACCACCTATTCCATCGTTCACTCGCTTGGAGTCGATCGGTGTTGAAACTAGAGTTGCTCATCCCCAGCACTCGCCGTTTTTCATATCACATAGAGTCCTAGAGCCCCTAGGTACACATCTGGCGACTTCCACCCGAGGCCCCGCTGCACTTGACGCCACACCAGTCGTCAGCGCGGGCCAGGGGAGCACCTTTGCGGGGCTTTCCCTGTCCACCGGTTTCGCAAATGAACCGGTGTTGACCCTTTCGGGATTGGAACCCAGGGATTCGGACGGCATCCTTAAAGCTGTCCAAAACAGGTTGGAGGCCATCGAGAAGGCTGACGCGGCGAAAAACAGACGGCTGGAGGCCATTGAAAAGGCCTTAGCTGAAAAGGAAAAGGAAGACCAAGCCCGTCGAGCTGAGATCGAAGCGCTGCGAAAAGCGGACGAGGACCGTCAGAAGGAACTGGACGAGGCCAGACGCTTTATCAAGGGGAAGTTCCAGGAAGGGGAGCGCCCGTCTTTCGGCGATTCGAGCCGCTCTCCTACTCCCGTCCTCCGTCTCCAACCACCACCACTAGCTGAGGAGATTCCCGGCTTTGTCTCTGAAGCTGAGCACCAGATTGTCATCGCTCAGCTCACCACTCAGAATGATGCCCTTCAGAGACAGGTGGATCAGTACAAGCAGTTGGTCGCCACCAGGGACATGCAGCTGGAGATTGCATTGCGGAGGGTCCGCGAGCTTGAGGCGACTTGCAGGTCTCAGGCTCAACCCTCCAAACGCGGACATGATGATCCGGACGACGCCGCCAATCCTCATGAGGGGGAGGGACCGTCTAAGAGGGCTCGCCTAGACCTCCCCTCCGGCTCCGGAACCGCCGCCGATGATACACCGGCCGACACCGCTCCGTTGGCAGATCAGCCCGCGGATCCCGTGGATCTCGTTGATCCAGCTGATCGACCCACGGATCCTTGGGACTCTGATTCTGGCGACGACAACGTTCCGCCGGAAGCTGCAAACTGGAGGTACGAGGCTATCCCCGTGGGTACGACCGTCCAGTTTCCTCACGAGAAGGTGACTCCTGCCATAGACCTGATCGATCCAAACACCGCGCCGTTGGATCCTTCCGACCTTCGTATCTCTGACGAGGGAAGGAAGATCCTGAACCAGCATGCCCAGAGCCTTCGGTTTTGGAAGAGATCAGATGACACTGTTTCTAGTGCGGAGTACGACGCCTTTCTCCCTACGGTACAGACGCCTGAAGCATTCACAGCTCAGCAGCCGATTAGACTGGGTTGGAACCACACCGTCATATTCAGGCCCTTCCTGGAGGAATCCTTCACACGGATATTCCAACAGGAACGCCTCTTCTCGTGGTCCAAGAAGGTCTTCTTCGGCCTGTCTCATGTCAAGAAGCGTCGCCGCCGTACCGCTTACATCTATCAGAGGAAGCTCAGCTGGAACGAGCATGGGCAGATTAGAAGGAAGCTCCGGTTCACCAAGGTCACTGATGTCCGTCCTTACCGATTCGGACACCAGCTATTCCTGGATTTTCACGTACGTATGTACAACCAAGGCAAGCCCGACGGAAACCTCCGAGACTACATGTTCACAGAAGCCGATCTGGACAGCATTGATCTCGATGATCTCCTTACACTCATCAGACACCTTGAGGGCCCGATTCTGAAACCAGACTACTTTAGAGACGGTCTGGAAGTCCTCAAGAGGTATGTACGCCACTCGATCAATCTCGCGCATCTCACTGACTATCAGATGGCGATTGAAAGCAAACAGCAGAAGGTGAATCTGCTGCGTCCTAACCTGGAGGCCAATCTTCTTGACCAATACATGCCCTACTTCCCAACGGAACTCCCAGAGCATGGTGTTGTGTATATCACCTTCAGGAAGAACCAGCGGAGGTTCATGCGGTTCAGTGAGCTGTCTAGCTTCTGTGACGGCACTCTTCTGTATGTCTACAACGGAATGAAGCGTCGTCTGATGGAGGAGATAATGCCAATGTACAAGGGGACTCAGTGGAAGAGAAAGCTGAACGAGGCCCTGAATCTGATCGAGGTCAAGCTGAAGGAAAGACTGATGCTGAGAAGAGTTGAAACTGCGATGGAGCTCCGTACAAGATCGATCCGCGAATGGGACGAGTACCTGCAGCTCTCGCAGTGGGAACCAGCCTTGAAGTATCCGCCGCCGTTCTGACTTCTTCCCAAAGGGGGAGATTGTTAGAACCTGACTAGTTTGTTTGTAAAGAAGTCAGGGGCGTCTTTTGAAACATTTGTAATAGTTAGAATTAAAACAATACTTTAGTGCGCCTCTTAAAAGAGTCATAGACTCTAGGGGTTGTTTTGTAACTTCGGCTCTATAAATAGGGGTCGATAGTTAACGTTTTATAATAATCTTGCAACTGACAACTTTTGTTATATGCTTGTCGTATTGTCGTGTTCTTCATCTATATTGCATATTTGCTTGATTATCATTGTTTGAGCATTACTTAGTCTTGTAATAGCTTGCATTGATCCATTACATTGCATCCTTGTTGATTATCGGACTCACAGTTTGTATTCATTTGGTGAATCTAGTTGTAAACAGATATTTAGTTTTGTATTCATTAGGTGAATACAAATGTAAATAGACATTTTGTTTTGTATTTATAAGATGAATCAATTTATATGATTTTCATTTGGTGAATATGAATATTCATATGGTGAATATGAATATTCGTATGATGAATATGATATGGTGAATTTGAATATTCATCTGGTGAATATGAATATTCATATGGTGAATATGATAGTGAATTTATATAATATCTGGTGAATATGAATATTCATAAGATGAATATGAATATTCATAAGATGAATATGAATATTCATAAGATGAATATGAATATTCATAAGATGAATATGAATATTCTTATGGTGAATATATGATGAATATGATATGGGAAATATTAATATTTATATGGTGAATATGAATATTCATATGGTGAATATATGATGAATATGATATGAGAAATATGAATATTCATATGGTGAATATATGATGAATATTCATATGGTGGATATTCATATAATGAATAAACTGCGATTTTTAGATCAAGGGCTTAGATTATTCCTCAAGTTTTTACAAAAAAAATGAATATATATATATATATATATTTTGTAAAAACCACATATTTTGTAAAAACCTCTTATTTTGTAAAAACTTCAGGAATAATCTAAAATGACGATCATGCCCTTTTTAGATCAAAGGCTTAGATTGGTCCTTTAGTTTTTACAAAAAAAAAAGGTTTTTCCTTGAAGGCCCCTCTATATATATATAGGTGAAAGTTCAATTGCAAACCACCTTTTCATTGTGAACGTGAGGACAACCCAGAGCGCGACACGTGGCAACAAATTTTCACACACGCGCGACCTTCCCCGCGACCTAGTGTTATTCAGTCTGAATAACAGTGTTATTCAGACTGAATAACACTAGGTCGCGGGGGAAGGTCGCGCGTGTCACTGATTTTTGGCGATTTTAGTGTTATTCATACTGAATAACGCTTTATTCAGACTGAATAAAGCGTTATTCAGTATGAATAACACTAAGTTGCGAAAATTCAAAGTGACACCTGGCGCGCTCTCGTTTGTCCTCACGTTCACAATGAAAAAGTGGTTTGCAATTGAACCCACCCCTATATATATATATGTGAGAAAATAGATAAATAGCAATGGAAGCATCTCATTGCGCCATGTCATCACCTTATGTTCTTCCTTTATATTGATATGTTGATTATCATGGAATATTTGCTACAAGAGGTAACCGTCGATATTCTCTCAAGACTTCCGACCATGACCATCATCCTGCAAGCGTGTATGCAAGAAGTGGTAGAATTGAGTTTTGAACATTTACTTTGTTAATCTTCACCTTTGCGGGTGGTCTGCCGGTCTCATCATCCATTATAACCCAAAAAAAAGAAGTGTCGGCCATAATGTGGATCACCACCGTACACATCACAACCCTGCCATGAGACTCGATCTTAATCTTGTACCAATTCTTCAAAACTCTCTCTAATACATCATAAGGGCTTGATGAATGGTTTGATATGACTATGGCAATGTTTCCCTTAACTTGATAATAATTACATTTGCAATCCAATTACACGAGAATACATGATCCTTCGTATTAGTTCCTAAGCAGCAATACTATAAACAAGGCTTGAAGGCTAGGCGAAAATCGCTTATGGTTTTGGATAGACAAGAAAATACAAAGTGGTATGGACTTTCCATTTTCCAATATTATCACGACCGAGGCTATTAGAAGCCGAGGTATACACCCTTGATTCTACTTGTTATTCACCATGCCTTTGCACATCATTTTCCTTATTAATCGTGGCAAAAAAAAATTTTTTTGGCTGAAGTAACTGTAAATTTGTATGTACTTAAGTTTTTTGGTTTCCAAGCTCAGTTTCATTTTTTTTACAATAGGTTAGAAAGATTGAAAGAGTACGTTTTCGTTTTATACATCTTGATGGTTGTGCCTCTACATAATTCTAAAAAAAAGTGTTTGCTTGTAGATAATTCCTTGTACATCTTCGTGATTGTTAACTAAACATCACAATGGTTATATTTTAATCATTAAGAAGACATTAATAATGGAAAGGGCAAAGTTCACAAGGAACTTCTATATTTTTATTGATTCACTATTTAAACTTTGTTTTTTTTGTACTAGTAAGTAAATCTTTAAACTTTTATAAATCGAACAAATAAATATGTAAACTGTTAAAAACTGAAATTTCTTTGTTAATTTTTTTTTGGTTATTCGTAAGGTTGAAGAGTTGTTTATTTAATTTTAATAAATTTAAAGATTTATTTTTTTGATTTAAAGAAATATAAAGAATTATTTCTTATAAAAAAGTTTACAAAACTAAAAATAACCTATAACACGAAAGCCTTTTGGGCTTGTTTTTGGATTTTCCCCTATTCTTGGGCTTTTTACCTTATTTACTAACCGCCTTTTAACAATAGGGTAGGCCATCTGGGATAAAGTGTAAAATCATTACGTAATAAAAACTAAACAAATTAATTTAGGTATATTTTTAATATTTGATAATATAATTAAATTAAAAAATATTCAATATTATATTCGTTATTGTCGAGACGATTATAATGGTGTAATTTATCGAAAATAAAAAATAAAAATTTTAATATATTTTAGTTCATATATATTATTTATGTTAATATGAAAAGAATGAAAAACGAAAAACTAAGGTATTAAAAATAATTTAATCTAGTAATTCTAAGTATATAAAAGATAAGTTATAAAATTGAAATTAATGAAAAAATGTAGGTGAAATTTGGAAGATATTTTTTTTATATTTGTAATTTTCAATGTAGAGAAAGACTCATGTATATATGTTACACCATGACATCATCAATTTATGTATTTGTTTTTATTGACCAATTAAATGTCTCAATTTATGTATTGATGATGTCATCCAAAAGACACTTTTAATAAATAGTATAGATTTGCGAACGACTAACACAATAAAACCAAAACTAATGAAACTAATTTGATTTAACGCACTATAATTTCATGGTTCCAAACTTCTAATAATATAATACTTATATCCAAATCACAGGAATAATAAAATCCACTTAATAGTCATATATTGAATTATTAAAAAAATTGAAATTGAATTATTACAAATATAGGTGTGATAAACTGATGATAAAAATTATAATTTCAAAATTATAATAACTCAAGGAAGAAAATGAATATTCATAAGATAATAAATTATATAAAAGATTTTAGATTTCCTAAGCAAAAAAAGTAAACCCAACAATTATAATTTTTGTATGATCAGTATTCTATAAAAAAAATATTTGGTAAACAATAATATCCATCCATTGCTTATCTCGTAAGTATTTACTTATACCTATTTTTTTAACTAAGGATATGATTGAAACATATTGATGCAGGCTTGCAGTAATTTACCATGTAAAAAGTCTCGATTTATCATCCCAAGAAATCAGGTAAATAAACCTCTTCTATGTTAGAAATATTTGTTAGTTGTGTCAATTTTGTAATTTCCCAAACTTTGTTATCATTTATGTAATTTTCATTTAAAGGCCCAATTGTTTAGGCCCATTTAGTTTAAAAGCCTAGTCCATTTCCTTAGTATAAATAGGAGACCTTTACCTCATTTGTACTTTCCTACAACTTGAATCTCTAATCATTGAATGGAATGCAATCACATTTAGATCTTGTACTTAGCATATACATCACATAAAATCTAAGTGTTCTTGATTTGATTGATTTGGCACCCACAATTGGTATCAGAGCCTGCCACTTGCTCTTGATCCGTTGTGTTCTGGTTCTGGTGAAATCAATTCTTCAGACCTCAAGCATCGGGTACCAGGTCTACTCTTCAGACTTGGATTTTTGAGCGTTAAGTGTTTTCTTCAGACTTGGATTTGTGGATTACTCTAAGTCTTCCTTCATCACCCGACACCCAATACTCATCACTACATCCAACCTCCTGATCAGACCTTGACCTCCTGATCAGACCCTGACCTCCTGATCAGACCCTGACCTCCTGATCAGACCCTGACCTCCAGAACTGAATCTTTTTCAAGATTTTCACAAGTCTTGAAACCTTTCACCAACCAATTCACCTGATCATACTAAGTGGTTTAAGATCCACAATCAATCTTTAATCATGAACACACGTGATGCATTAGCGATCGGGTCTGACACCCGTCCTCCAGTACTGTTCCGTGGAGACTTTTCGCAATGGAAGTCACGATTCCTAGACTTCGTGGCAAAGCAACCTCTTCACAAGCAGATCATGGAGTCCCTCAAGAATGGACCCGTGAAGTACTACACTGAAATTCCAGCAGTCCCTGATGGTAATCCACCAATTGTCGGAGGCATAGTGGAAAAGGATGAAACAAACTTCACTCCTGAAGAAGCCAACCGAGTCAGGGGTGACATTCTTGCCAAGTCCTATCTCATTCAGAGCCTGCCTAATGAGATATATGCTAACATTGACTGCAATGACACCGGAAAGGCTATGTGGGATGAGATCACTAGCCTAATGCATGGGACTGAGAAAGGCATACAAATGAAGAGAACAAACCTCCTGACCAAGTTTGCCACCTTCAAGGGTCGTGAGGGAGAATTGCTAGAAGATACCTATCACAGGTTCTGTACCATGATCAATGAGCTCCGGAAGAACAACCTCAAGAAGTCTCAGTTGGATATCAATATCCAGTTCATCAACTCACTCAGGTCTGAATGGAGGAGATTTGCTTCTAATCTTCAACAGAATCGCAACTTGGAAGATCTTGATATTCATGAATTGTTTGAATTGCTGAATCATAACCAAGATGAGGTACTTGAAATACTTGGTACCGAGAAGAAACCAGAAAAGTTTACCGATCCACTTGCCTTAGTCGTTGACAGAAGACAATACTCATCTGGGAGATCATCAAGATATGAAGAAGACTATGATATTCCTTCCGACATCGGTGAAAGAGGAAGTGAATCTGATGAAGAGATGAGTGATATGAAGAAAGCATTGGCATTGATCACCAGAACAATGGCCAAAAGAACTTCAAGGAAACCTTTGTCTTCCAACAACCATAGGTATTCCAGTGGCAGAAGGTATGAAGCTAGGGACAGGTATGAACCAAAGAATGATGCTCGAAGGTATGAGAGGGCAACTGAGACAGATAATAGGAGGTATGAAGATTCCAGAGAGCGAAGGTATGAAGAGCCAAGGGAGAGAAGATATGAAGAAAGGAGGTATGAGGATCCCAGAGATAGAAGATTTGATGAACCAAAGAGGTATGAAAGAAAACCTGAGCCAAGGAGGTATGAACAAGGTGGTAGAGTTGACTACCAGAAGCCTGAGGAAGCTGCTAAACCAGAAGACAAGGGAAAAGAGGTGAAGAAAGCTGATGGAGGACCAACCTGCTTCAAGTGTGGAAAGCCTGGTCATTTTGCTAAGAATTGTACCAATTATGTTTCAAAGTATGACTACTACAAAAACAAGATGAAACTGGCCAAAAGACAAGACGAGGGACATGCCTTGTTAGCTGAAGATGAAGCCTGGTTGCAGATGTCTAGTGATGATGAGGAAAGAGGACTTGTTTGCATGCTAGCTCAAGATGACGCATGGAATGTGGATAGTGATGAAGGAAAGGAAGATCAACTGTGCTTGATGGCTGATGTAGAGGAACAGTATTCAGAAGACAGTGATAGGGATTACAATGATGTTGACTCAGATCATTCCGATTCTTCTTCTGAGGTACTTCCTGATCCTTATATTGAACTTGAAAATCAAGTAAAAAGTCTCGCACAAAAGGT
Source organism: Centaurea solstitialis (assembly GCA_030169165.1). NCBI lineage: Eukaryota > Viridiplantae > Streptophyta > Magnoliopsida > Asterales > Asteraceae > Centaurea > Centaurea solstitialis. The sequence continues at coordinate 138,938 of JARYMX010000015.1, forward strand.
ATCTGAGTACGAAAATAAGGTCAAACAAGCTAACAAACGAACCACAATTGTTGAATCCAAATTAGCTAGTGAGCATGCCTTAGTTGTAAAATTCTCTACTGAACTAGCTCATTCCAAAGAAAAGGTAACCACTCTTACTCTTGCAAACAAAACCTTAGAAGATAAAGTTGCCAGTCTGAATGATAACACCTCAGACTTGCAAAAGAAGCTTCATGAGGCTGAAGTTTTGAGTAGAGAAAGTTTGCAAAAATATGAAGTGATCTTTGCTCAAAGAACAAACCTTTTTGCTAAAATAAAAGACATGGAGGACAAATTTTTAAAGAGAGGCCAGACTGATCAAACCATTCACATGAATCAACCCAAAGAGTTCAATTATTACAATCCAAAGGAAGGCATTGGATATAAAAGTCCATGCTACCTGAAGCGTGCCATATCCAAGACCCCTACCTTGTATGATCTGAGGTACATGAGTCTTGGATACAAAATTATTTTCATGAAAGAGTCTGATGACCCTGAACAGTTGAAGGAAATTGAGAAGAAAGAAAAAGCTAGAAAAACCAAACAATCATTTCCCTTCAACTATTCATCTCTCAATGCCAGTTATGCAACGCGTGAGATTCCTTTGTCTAAGGACTACACGCCTAGCTATACTGAGGATGAGATGAATCAGGGAGTTCCAATCCTTGAAAAAGTTTACAAAGATAACCAAACATTTTATGAGAAAAGGATTGCTAAACTGGAGGCTGAGCTAGAGGATGAGAGGCGCATGAGCCTTAGGGAAAAGGACCTATTCTTGAGTAAAATCAATGAATTGGAGAAAGCCCTCAAATCCAAAAGCACACCAACAGCAAGTCAATCCACCTTTGGAACTCGTGATAACTCACGTCATCATCACCATAGATGGAATGTGAATGCATTAGATTTTAGACCTTCAAGTACCTCTTCTACAAACTCTAAATCCATGGTACTAAGGACTCCAATCTGCACCACCATTTCATACATGGAAGACTTAGCGTATATGGCACCTAAATCAACGGTACAAATTTCTGAAATTGTATCGGATGATAGTACCAATAGGGTTGGTGAGAATGGTAGATCATCAGGCCAATCTAAACCAGGAAACAAGGCTCCTCCTAAACTATCTCGGAAAGACAAAGGGAAGAACAAAGTGGTCACCCCAGAGTCTGAAGTTGCGAGTTCATCTCGTACCAATGTGAATGTTCCTAAGAAAAACAGACGTTTTCGAAAACGAAAGAATGCTTCCAAACCAAAGGAACAATCACACAACTTCACTCCGAAGAAAAACCCTTCACATACTCATTCTCCAAATGTCAAAGGTACTAACCGTGGTTCTCAAAATGTGACAGATCAAAATATGAGAAATGGTAGGCGTAAGAACAAGGAGAGTGGATCCAAAGAAGGCAGTCATCCGAAGCCATTTGCACATAAGCCTAGTTTCATGAAAAACAATTTTTCCAATTTTGTACATCATAGAACTAATAGGCATGTACCACGAACTCCATTTCAATGTTATGAATGTGAACACATAGTTTATGGATGTAATAGCAATTTTCGTTGTCAAAATCAATTTAGATTTGGGTACTGTGCAAATGCTTTCGTGAATGATTACTTTGTTCCTAACTATCATGGATTCTACAATCATGGTTATCATCATACGCATAACAAGAGACCTAATCCAAAACCCAAACAAAAATATTCACCTAAGGGTAAACAAGAACATGTATCCAAACCTGCTAATCCTAATCAGAAAGGACCCAATACCAAATGGGTACCTAAAAATGTTTCTCCGTGATTTTGCAGGACGGTCATGTGTGGTACATGGATTCAGGGTGTTCCAAGCACATGACCGGAAGGAAGGAACTTCTCGCTAACTTCAAACAAAAATATGGCGGGAACGTTCGGTTTGGGAATAAGCTTTCAGCACCAATAATGGGATATGGTGATATCCTTCATCATAAAATCACCATCAATAAAGTAGCCTATGTGGAAGGCCTGAGTCACAACCTGCTCAGCATTGGAAAGTTCTGTGACAAGAAACTTGAGGTTAACTTTCGGGAAACAAGATGCTGTGTCAGGACATATGATGGACAGGAACTCATTGAGGGTACTCGCAGGTCGAATCTCTACACCGTCAATTTCCGGAAACAACGACCATTCACAGAAGTATGTCTCCTCTCAAAAGCAACCTTCAATCAGAACGTGTTGTGGCACCGGAGACTATCCCACCTGAATTATGCTACAATTAATCAACTAGCTAAGACAGGATTGGTGACTGGTCTCCCTTCCTTAAGGTTCACCAAAGAGCAGTTGTGCTCAGCATGTGAGATGGGGAAGATCAAGAAATCTTCGCACAAGCTGAAAGTGGAACACAACACCTCCAAACCACTTCAGCTCCTCCATATGGACTTGTGCGGACCAATGCGTGTACAAAGCATCAACGGGAGGAAGTATGTACTGGTAATTGTGGATGACTTCTCAAGGTATACATGGGTGAACTTTCTCAGAAGTAAGGATGGTGCTTCAGACATCATCATTTCCTTCATCAGAAATGTGCAGGTCAGACTACAACTTCCTGTTCAATTGATTCGCACCGACAACGGTACTGAATTCAAGAATCGCAAGCTTGACTCGTTTCTTGATTCTGTCGGCATCACTCACACCTTTTCGGCTGCCAGAACACCTCAACAAAATGGGGTTGTTGAGAGAAAGAACCGTACCCTAGTGGAAGCTGCCCGCACCATGTTGACATTCTCCAAGCTTCCACTACACTTCTGGGCTGAAGCCGTTGCGTCTGCCTGCTTCACCCAAAACCGATCCCTTATTACCAAAAGGTTCATGAAGACTCCGTATGAATTGGTGTACAATCGACCTCCCAGCATCAAATTCTTCAGAGTGTTTGGTTGTGAATGCTACGTGAAGAATGATAAAGACAATCTTGACAAGTTCAGTCCAAAGGGTGATGAGGGTGTTTTCATTGGATATGCCATGGATTCTCCGTCCTACCGCGTGTTCAACAAGAAAACAAGACGTGTGGTTGAGAGCACAAATGTGGATTTTGAAGAAGGCATTGAAGAAGACTCTACACCAGCTCCAGTTGCACCAGGAATCTCTGGTGTTCTGGCTTCTGATCAACTTCATGGCAATCCCATGACTTCCTCTTCTTCGGCGAACAAACCATCTTCTTCTAACTCTAATACTTGTGATTTGGATGAATTGTTTGAATTCTTTTATAAAGAATTGCCTGCACCTGCTAATATTGCTCTTCCTGTTCCTGCAGTTGTACAACCAGCACCTCATGTCATGGTCTCTACCACTGACATTTCATCTTCCAACCTCCAAGGAACTTCATCATCATCATCTGCTTCAGCATCACCAAGTTCTAGAGTATCTCCTGCACCTGCTGAGGGGGAACCTCCACACACCTTTCAGCAGGCCCCGGTGGTGAATGTTCCAAGTCCTCAGAGTGGTGCTTCCTCCACAATGCCTAATACAAGTCAACATCAAGGCACTACTCCACCTGCTCCAGCAGTGGCAGGTCCCAGTACCTCCACTCCACCTGCTCCACAGGTGGCAGGTCCCAGTACAAGCACCACTCCACCTGCTCCACAGGTGGCAGGTCCCAGTACCACCACTCCACCTGCTCCACAGGTGGCAGGTCCCAGTACAACCACTCAACCTGCTCCACAAGTGGCAGGTCCCAGTTCAAGCGCTCAGCCTGCTCCACAAGCTGCTGGCCCTTCACTTGTCTCTTCAGACACACCAGCAGCTCCTGGTCCTAGTGTGGTACAATCTCCAAGTGCCACCTACTGTTACCACTCTAGCAACGACCAGACGTGAACCCGAGTTCTATATCGATCTGAGGATAGAACCTTTACCCCCTCCAACCTTACCCCATACAACCAAGTGGACGCGAGCTCATCCACTCCAACAAGTAATTGGTAGCAAGTCGGCACCAGTCAAGACAAGGTCTGCAACACAAAATGAATGCCTATTTGCAGCTTTCTTATCCAGACATGAACCCTCGAATGTGACGGAAGCCCTCGATATCTCTGACTGGGTGACCGCCATGCAAGAGGAGCTGAATCAATTTGAACGCCTGGGTGTCTGGAGACTTGTACCGAGACCAGCGAACAAGACAATCATCGATTTGAAATGGATCTTCAAGAACAAGAAAGATGAAGATGGGATTGTAACCAGAAACAAAGCTCGTCTAGTAGCCAAGGGATTCAAGCAACAAGCGGGAATTGATTATGATGAGACATTCGCACCAGTGGCCAGAATTGAAGCCATTCGGATCTTCTTAGCCTACGCCGCTCATAAGAACTTCACTGTCTACCAGATGGACGTGAAAACCGCCTTTCTCAACGGCGAACTGAAAGAAGAAGTTTATGTTACTCAACCTGAAGGCTTTGTTGATCGTACCAAGCCTAATCATGTCTATATCCTAGACAAGGCTCTTTACGGGTTGAAGCAGGCTCCCCGTGCCTGGTATGATCATCTCTCCAATGCGCTACTAGACAATGGTTTCTACAAAGGTAAAATCGATCCTACTCTTTTTATCAAGACCGAAGGTGATGATATCTTGTTAGTTCAAATTTATGTCGATGATATCATATTTGGTTCTACTAACTCAGATATGTGCACTTGGTTCAGTGATCTCATGACCACCAGGTTTGAGATGAGTATGCTCCGGGAGTTGTCCTTCTTTTTGGGACTTCAAGTTCTACAAAAACCTGATGGCATTTTGATTAATCAATCAAAGTACATCAGAGATCTTTTAAAACGTTTTCATATGGACACTTCTTCGGTTGCTAAAACTCCTATGGCCTCGGGCACTTTGATCGGTGCTGACCCAAAAGGGAAGCCTGTCGATCAAAAGACTTATAGAGCCATCATTGGTTCTTTGTTGTATCTGACTGCTAGTAGACCGGATATTATGTTCGCTACTTGTTTTTGTGCTCGTTTTCAGGCAAACCCAAAGGAATCACACATGATGGCAGTCAAACGCATCCTCCGGTACCTGAAAGGCACACCCAACCGTGGGTTGTGGTACCCAAAGGAGTCAGGATTTGAGCTCGTCGCATTTTCGGATGCGGACCATGGAGGTTGTCAACTGGACCGGAAAAGTACTTCAGGTCATGTCCAGTTCCTAGGTGATAAGCTAGTCAGCTGGGGTTCAAAGAAACAACACTGTGTTTCCACGTCTACGGCTGAGGCGGAGTATGTCGCTGCTGCCAGCTGCTGCTCCCAAGTGTTGTGGATGCGGACCCAGCTCCGAGATTATGGCTACAATTTCAATCACATACCCATCTACTGCGACTCCAAAAGCGCCATAGCCATTACATGCAACCCAGTCCAACACACTCGCACCAAGCATATTGATATAAGGTATCACTTCATCAAGGACCATGTGGAGCGAGGTACGATTGAACTTTACTTTGTCAATACCGAGTATCAACTTGCGGATCTCTTCACCAAGCCTTTGGATGAGAAACGGTTTAATTTCCTAATCTCCAAGCTTGGGATGTTTGATCCTCAAGAGTGATCATCTATCCACTACTCAGTCCTTCAGAACCATGACTCAGTGTTCAGACCCATGTTTTTGACCACTGTGTCATTGTTGTCTTGGACTAAGTCGCTGATAGATTAGGCTTTGTCATTTTCGTTTCTGTATCTATCTCTTTCAGTTCCTTGTTACTAATATTGTGTCATGAGTGTGCATGTGTTAAGGGGGAACGTTCCCTCCCCATGCCTGTTCCGAGGGGGAACGTTGTCTGCCTCCGCCTGATCAGAAGGGGAACAGGTAAGCACCCCAGGTAAGTTTTCTATACTCTCTTTATATATACATATAATAGTTTTTTTTTTAGGTTTTAATTTTCCTTCATTTAGATCAAAAAAAAAAAAAAAAATCAGATTTCTTTTAACACATTTTTTTTTGTCTTTTTCCCTCATTCATCTTCATCCTCATTCAACATCATCTTCTCCAAAAATTTTCTCTCAATTTTTTTTTACCTTCAAATCATTCAAAACTCAAAGATTTCAATCTTTTATTGATTTTCAAGGTAACTCTATCATCTTCTATCTAGTTTAAACCTCGTTTTGCATACCTCATTCTCATCTAAGCTAGATTTTTGAAAACCCTTTTGGAAAAGTTTCAAGGGTTTAACAAAACCCCAATCTCATAATTTTTGGATTTTGAGAGTTTTTGGGTTGGTTTTTGTGTTAATTGTGCTTATTAAAGTTGTAAATCGAATCTGGAGCTTTCATTTCATATACATTTTATGTGATTTGGTGAAACTTTGTGTTTGAGTGAGTGTCCACCATTGTTGGTGTTCTTGAAGGATTCATAATGTTCTTCAAGATTTTTTTTTATCAAACCACTTTTTGATCCTTAAAATATAGTTTGTTTGTGTGGAATGGTGTTTGTGAGAGTTGATGAGTTTTTACCTCAATTATTTTTTTTTTACCCCTTTTAATCTTTATCTGATTTTATTTCTACCTTATTTTTCCTTTATTTTCTTTTTTATTTTTATGTGTCTTTCATCCATTTCATTGTCTTCATGTCTCCAAGAACTCTTGTCATCCAAGTCCTGACCGGAAAAAATTCCGGCGACCGGATCTCACCGGAACCGGACCTCGCCGGAACCGGACCGGAGATGTCGCCGGAACCGTATCTTTCAAGAGTTCTTCTAAAAGTGTTGATTTAATCCTAAGTCTTCCGTCCCGGACCGGATGTTTTTCCGGCGACCGGACCTCGCCGGAACCGGATGTCGCCGGAACCGGATGTCGCCGGAGCCGGACCGGATGTCAAACCGAAATTTCACCCAAGTCTTTTTCTTCCGGAACCGGACCGGAGACCTCGCCGGAACCGGAACTCGCCGGAACCGGATGTCGCCGGAACCGGACCGGAATTATGCCTTGTTCGATTTTAGAAAGAAAGTGAGATGAAAAGTGTCGCCGGAACCGGATGTCGCCGGAACCGGATGTCGCCGGAACCGGATGTCACCGGAACCGGATCTGAAGTCAAGGGTGTTTATTTTTCGTGAAACCTTGTCAACCTCTCCTAAGTCTTTTCTGGACCGGAACCGGACGTCGCCGGAACCGGACGTCGCCGGAACCGGACGTCACCGGAACCGGACCGGAATTCTTCCTTGAACCAAATCTCTTCCGAAACTTAAATAAAAAGGGGTGAGAAGAAGTGTTGTGACCGGAACCGGACATGGCCGGAACCGGACGTCGCCGGAACCGGATGTTTCTCGGCGACCGAAGCTCCTCCTTAAGAATCATCCTTGTGAACGGATCTGGTGTTTGCTCTTCGTCGAACCGGACCCTTCGCCGGAACCGGAACAATTTCCGGCGAACCAATTTTGAACCGAACCGTTCTTGACCGAAGCTTCTCTTGACCATCAAACCCATGTCATCGACCGGATCTCCTTCTCTCCGTCGTCTGAACCGAAAGTGGCCGGCGACCGGTGGTCACGTGTGTGTGTGATCGGAAACGTTTTGATTGCCTTGATCTTCTTCCTCCTTATGCGTTTGTTTGTGTGTATATACATTGGATGTTTGAAAGAATGGTTTTCAAAAGAAAAAAAAAAGGAAGTATTTTATCTTCAATAAACACATTTTCCCAGCTGTTTAGTCATCATCACGCCTCCCCACGCACCAGACACGGTCTCCCATGCACACATCACGCGTTTCCAGCTGTCTATCAAGCCCCACACGCCACCGACGCGCTTCACGCGCGAGTTATCGCGTTTTCACGCGCCGCCACGCGCGGCACGCGCCTCGTTTATTGCGAGCCCACGCGCCTCCTGACGCGTTTGTCTGCCAGCTGTCCTTTGCGTCAGTCCCTTGTCTCCCCCGCACGTCTCTCTCTCTTATCTCTAAAGACACACACGCCAACTCACACATAAACACACACGTACACCACAAGACTCACACACTCACACACACGCAGACACACGCCAATCACACGCCTCGCACACGCATTTGCCTACGTGGCTGCCACGTCCTCTCCCGTCAGCGCACACGTCAGCGCCACGTGTCCTCCTTGCTGACCATCGGTTGACTTATTTATTTTGTTTTTTTTTACCTCGTTTTTTTTTATTTAATCTAGATTTCTTCTTTCTTTTTAAACATCAGTTTTTTTTTTTTTATTTTTGTTCTTCTTTTTCTTCTCATAATTTAAAAATATATATATATATATATATATATATAAATAAATAAATAAAAAAAAGGGGATTTTTCTTTGGTTTAATTTTACTATTTTTGGTTCTATATTGTGAGCTTAGGTGCATGGTTTCAAATTACTACTTGTGCACATCATGTTGGTCACCAATTCACTTCTCGCATCTTGAGCATGTGTACACGTCATGACTTGTTTCTCTTAACGAATATTTCTTTGTGTGCACCCCTGCTATCTAGGATGTTAGTGAGATTCAGGTTTACTTGTCTACATGACTACTTGCATATATGTGTTAATTTGCTTAAATGAATACATGTCATGTACTTGTCTCACCTTGCCTTGATATCACCTCATTCCGATTTATCCTAAGTGTTCACCCTCATGTCTCGGGTTGGTAAGATCTGTTGAATTGTGCATCCTCCAGACTTGAGAAAAAATTCACACTCAATGTGTTGTGTTATTCTGTACCAAATCCTTTGATTTAGTACACAATAACACATCTCAATGATGTGTGCCTTATATCTCAAACCTTGCTTTACCTCATTACTAATCTCTTCGTTTTCAGGTACAATGGTGAATCCGAGCTCTTCAGCTCACCGACAGACTCGTGTCTCCCAACCCCAACCCATTACCTACGATACCCTTTCACCGCAAATGCAGCAAATCTCTGATAGCATATTCCCTCATGCCAAATTCCTTCCTATCAACCAAAATAACCACTACCTAGACCTTGATCACTTTCAAACCTCACACCCAATCATCATAGAAATCCTTCGAAACCACCCACTTACCCCACTTCTCACCCGTCGTGTTGAGATTCCGGAAGTCTATATACAACAATTCTATGCCTCGATGCAATTTATTCCGCGTACCTCTTCCCAACCTGAGCACTTCAGATGCAAGGTTGACGGATTAAAGTACAAACTCACTCGAGACCGATTCTGTCGCATCCTCCAAGTACCTGTTAGAACCCCTGAGGCAGCGCATTTGTCCGAAGATGAAATGTTCCAGACCATCTATGCCCTCGGATATGAGGAAGACCTTCCCACTCTTGGTGCGTTCAAACGCAAATCTATCGCCGGTGCCTGGTCCACTCTATTTGCCATTCTCAACAAGTGTCTTTCCTCACGCACCAAAGGAACAGATCAATGCGGCAAAGAGTTAAAGCAAGTCTTTCTTGGTTGTGCCACCAACAACCCCGACACCGATTATCAGTATTTTCTTTGGGAGGAGTTTTCATCCGTGATCAAAGACAAGACAGGAACCAGGGCCAGAAAGTTCCTTCCGTATCCCCGGTTCTTGGCACTTATCATCTCTCACATCATCGACAAGAACTGTAGCATTGCACGGAAGGGGCTTCCATTATTTCCTACATGGCCTATGTCAAAATTAGTTGATAACACTGATCATCAACAGATTGTTCCTATGCCGATTCCCCAAGAATTACTTGATACACTTGATCATCGTTCACCGATACTGAGAGCATACTTAGACTCACTTCCTCTACCAGGACCTCCAGAGCCGGAGGCTGGCACCCCGGAGGAATCCCTTAGTCAAGAAAGTGAGGGTTCTGAGAGTGGTCATTCATCTGGGGGTGATGGCCAAGGGCGTGAGGATGAGGAGTCGGGGGGAGATGACGGGGGTAACTTAGGCGGTAACGATGATCAGACCGGAGCAGGCCCTTCTCGCTTCTCTCTACCTGTACTGGCCAACAGAACACCTTTCTCTTTGGTGGAATATTATTCTGAGTCTGAATACTCCGGTGAGGTTGAAATAAGGTTTGAGGGAGACAAAACAGTCGAAGATAGTTATGATAGTGAGCTGAGCGAGGGAAGTGAAAGAAATGATGAGTGGGAGTCTGGACCAAAGGTTTTAACCGGTCCTCGCCTATCCATAGGTAGACGCCGGGCAGCCACATCTGCTACCCGTACACATGTGTTGAGTACGGGTATTGAAGAAGACACCTCCCACCCAGAGGTGCAATTGCACGCCCCACCTATCCACTCATCCATCTCTCAAAAGGTGGGTGTTTCATTCCACGGGGACAAAGCACAACGACTATCAAGCCCTCACTTGGAGGGTGATGATATTGAAACAGGAGGATCCCTGCCCCGATCCCCACCTTCACTTCATGTGCACCAGAGTCTAGTGCCCGATACACCTCTAGGTACACAAACTGCCCATCTGTGTGACGCAGTCTCAGCTCCACCTGTCGCGATTCTGAGTGACGTGACCGGAACCCCGAGAGTGGTGTCCACGAAGGGCATTTCACGAGGACCGGAGGGAAGTCCTACCACGGTATCATCACGCCAACTGTGAAAGTAGGCCACACCGTTGATTCAGCGGTTGTGCAAACGGGTACTCTATGTGAGCCCGGTGTTACTTACCCGGCATTTGTTGTCAGGGACATGATGGACAGCGCCCTAAAGGCTGTCCGTGAGGAGTTTGATGCGAAATTTGCGGCACTTGAAGCCCGGATAAAGGGCAAAGGGAAGGTGACTGAGCCTGTACGCGATCCGACACCACCTCCCCGATCACCAACACCACCTCCGAGATCCACCGCTCCCGTTTCCTCTTCTGATGAGCTACGGGATCTTCTCATGGCATCGTTACTATCCAGAAGTGATCTTTCGGACCATGAGGTCAACCTTCTGGGATACTTGAAGCGGTTCTCTGATCCATCACTTCCCGCGAACCGTCCCGAGCCGACTACCTCCTCTTCTCAAGAGGTAGTCTTATCTATCCAGAGGCTCGAAGGGAAGCTTGATGCCCTGAAGAAGGAGGAATTGGCTGAGATCAAGGGCTCCATTTCAGACATGCAGACTCAGATCCGAGCCCTTGAGACTTCTTGCCGTGCATCAGCCGAGCCACCTAAGCGCAGACACGACGACCGAGATGACCCCGATCGCCGTGAGGGAGAAATACCTAAGAAGGCTCGGCTTGGCTCTTCAGTTCTGACAGGCACCTCTTCCGGCGCTGCTCCTTCTGGTACTCATATGGGGACCGGTGCCGATGTATCTCATTCTCAGCCTGATCAGAACCCGACGGCAGATTCAGCGGAGGGTCGAGAGATTGTTTTTTGTGTCAACCCGGAAATCTCTCACCCTGTCCGCATACCCGCTTCAGATGATGTTCCTTCTGATGATTATGAGTCATGCATGGAGAGCTACAGTTTTGACTCTCCTCTTCTGGTACCATATCAATCGCCTCCACATCAGTCGCTTCCTGGCATGGAGATGTATAGTTCTGACTCTTCTTCACCACCTATGTCTCCACAGTCTTCATATGGTACGCCTTCACCACGTCGGTCTCCTCTTCCTCTGACGCCGTCACCAACATACAGAGGTCCTCAACTAAGGGTACTGCCTCACCCTCCATCTCCAGTTCAGGATGATTCACCTTCTCGCACTCCATCTCCACCAGTCAAAGCTTCTCGTCGTGGTCCGAACAACCCCGTGACACATGGCCCTCAGCGACCGATTCATGGTCAATGAAGGCAGCCATCAGTATCACCTCCCAAAGTGATCTATACTAGGGAGAAGGGTGCACTCTCAAATCGCAGAAAGTACGTGGAGCCGCTCAAGACAGTCAAGTGGGATAGAGAAAAAAGGCGTGGCAGTTATCTTGAAGACACTCATAGATCTATCTTCACTGACAAAGTGGAGAATGTGCCATTGGAGAAGTACTACGACATCACCGATCTGCCACCTCAAAAGCAGAACAAGTATCTCTACTGGATGGATACTCAAGCCAAACCCAAAGCAAGCGTGTTCTTCTATGACAACCCGATCATCCGAGTCAGTGATGTTTCATCCGTATGCTTCCAGAGCTTATGGTTCTCAGTCTTCTCTGTCATTCGAAAGAAGAACGGGGAGTTCACGTTCACCGAAGCTGATTTTGACAATGTGCATCTTGATGACATTGACACATTGTACACTGACTTGAAGACGCTTACAACCCGACCTAAGGAGACATTCAAGGGACTGGAAGCTGTTAAGCATTTTATGGAGAGGAACCGGAAGAACTCAGAGACTCATGACTTCCAGATCGGGTTAGAGAGTCATCAGAGCACGATCAACCTCTCCCCGCCAAACCAAGACCTCCCGAATATCGATCGCTATTCTCTTTACCAAGTCCTCGAGAAACCAACTCTTGGGGTTGTGTACCAGAACCAGAAGGAAGAGAAGAAGTTCATGCGATGCGATGAGACTCACAAGTACAGTGACGGGACGCTCCACATCATCAACAAGGGGTTGGCTACTGAGAAGAAGAGGCTTGAGCTTGAGGTGTTGAAGACCAAGCACTGGATAAATCCCTCTATTCTGATCGACGAGGTTTTCTAGATCATCGAGCATCGGCTAGAACATCGCATCATTCTACGACGCTTCGAATCATATTGCGGTCTTCGGAAGATAGAGGGACCAGTCAAAAGAGTTGAGGAGAGACCGCCGCCATCATCTTCACGAAGAAGAGACGGATCATCAAAGAGCCACAAGGAGACTGAAGGATCAAAGAGGAAATCATCAAGTCATCAGAAGCAACGAAATTGACACAAAGGGGGAAATTGTTAGAAATATTTGTTAGTTGTGTTAATTTTGTAATTTCCCAAACTTTGTTATCATTTATGTAATTTTCATTTAAAGGCCCAATTGTTTAGGCCCATTTAGTTTAAAAGCCTAGTCCATTTCCTTAGTATAAATAGGAGACCTTTACCTCATTTGTACTTTCCTACAACTTGAATCTCTAATCATTGAATGGAATGCAATCACATTTAGATCTTGTACTTAGCATATACATCACATAAAATCTAAGTGTTCTTGATTTGATTGATTTGGCACCCACATTCTATATGCTTATATTTTTCATATTGATCGATTTTAGAAGAAAAAAAAAACTTTAATTTTGTTTGGTTTAGAACAATAATCGATCCATCCATGGAAGACTTACCAACAGAGTTGACGACGGATATTCTCTCGAGACTTCCGGTCAACACCATCATCCACTGCAAGCTTGTTTGTAGCAAGTGGCGGAATATAGATTCGGACCGTCTCTTTGCTACTCTTCATCTCTCGAGATCACCTACTGGTTTAATCATTAATCATGACCCTCTTATGTATAGGAGTGACTACTGTTTCCCACGTAATTATCCGGGAACTTTGAAGTGGGTGGAAATAGAAGACAAAGTAGATCACCACCATTTAAACTACGACCGTCTCTTTAACCTTGATCTTAATCTGGCACCCATTCTTCAAAACGCTCGAATGTGTCAAGTGGGATCCGTCAATGGTTTGGTCTGCCTATTGCAGTGCGGTCATAAAGTTGATATTACTTACATATGCAATCCGGTCACTAGAGAATACATGATTCTCCCAAGGCAGCGTTCCCCAACAGAAGAAGATGGTTTTTTGAGAGTCGCTTATGGTTTTGGAGTGATTTCACTAACGGGGAATACAAAGTGGTACGAGCTTTCCAAACAAAGACAATTGTACGAAATGGGGATAACCCTACAGCTCAGCCGAGTGTATTAGAAGCTGAGATATACACCCTTGGCATAGGCCAGTGGAGAAGTCTTGGCCCTGTTCCTGTTACATATCATCTTAACATATTCGAAAAATTCCACGGGCTATTTCTGAACAACCATTGTCACTGGACTGTTCGTGACTTTGAGGATGCCCATGAAAAGATTGCTACTTTTGATTTTGACAAGGAAACTTTTCAATTATTTCCATATCCTCCTTCCGAATCTGTAAAAGGGTTGTCTAAAGGGTTGGCAATCCTAAAGGGTTGTCTATGTAAACTTGAGACCTACGTGTCTGAATTGACGATTTGGCTGATGAAGGAATATGGGATAAAAAAACTCTTGGCACAAAGAGCTGGTGATCAGAGGAGAAATTTACATTGATCTAGAATGGCCGTTGTATAAAGTCATACATCTGATTGCGGGTTTAAAGGATGGAAGTATTTTGATCGTCTTTGAAAACAAAATCTGTGTATTTGATCCTCGAAGTGAAATGTTTGAAGACACAAAAATGTTTTACCCTAACAGGAGTGCACTGGCTTATCGTCCTAGCTTTCTTAAACTCCAGCATTTTGAATCAGAGAGGGTTTATATGTTTTAGAGGTTAACAAAAATTCTACTACTTTTGCATCAAACAGTCCTTTTGATTTTGTTATGTTACTATTGCCTTCTTGATTTCCTACATGTTCTCAAAAGTGATGCATTTTATTTTCAAGTGATTGCTTGATAAATACATGAAGAAAGTATGAGGTATTTACTGAATTGATTTCCTAGTTTAAATGTCATAGTTGATTTTAAGCTAGGACCAAATAAACTAGTGGCAACCACAACAACCACTTTAGGAATCATCACAAGGCCAAGGATTGTATAAGAAGTTGAGTTAACGATGAAAAGTGGATCTGAATCTTAGATCTCTTCCAATCTCATGCCCTTCCATGAATTGATCTTTGGAAGAAAATTCACTTATGCATCTCGGTGCATCTTATCCTAATGTTCATCAATTTCTCATTCAACAATTGATAACCACTTCTCACGTTAACTTCAAATTCTCATCGGAATCCAACCCATCATCACAAACTATTGGCATATTGTCCTTAGGGGAACACAACCATCGTGTCACCATCATCATCAGAAACTGTTGGCATATTGTCCTTAGAGTAATACAACCGAAAACACTAATATTTTGGACCCTTATCACCGGACTGACTTATCGTTCTGGCTTTCTTAGACTCTAGAACTTTTGAATACTAAGAGTTCATGCCTTTTAAAGATCAACAAAGTTTTCTACCATAAACACTTGTAACATTTTTGGTATCAAACAACTTTATGTTGCATGGCTTCATCTTACAATCTAGCATAACGTCGGGCATACCAACATGAAGCAGCAGCAACAACTTGATCTCAATTTACTTTGCATTGAACTTACATACAATGAAAAACACGAGTAGAGAATTGAGTTATCTTGAAACAGATTGATTCCCTTTATGTGATAACTCTTTGTGTGTTTGTGTGTGTGTGTGTGGGGGGGGATTCGTGGAATGAAATTTGACTTTGAAGGAATTGGAATGGAACTTGACCATGCGTTTTGGTCGTGTTTGGTAGGATGAAATTGTAATAGGTAAGGTTAGGTAAAACCAAACCGAAAGCGGATAAAACGACAAACCAAAACCGAAAATCGAAAACGGTTCGGTTTTTGTTTCCATCTCGACCAGAAAAACCGAAACCGAAAAAAACAAGAAACCGAGATAAAAATCAAAAAGGGTTTTTGGGTTCCATTTTGACCGTGAAAAACAGAGACCGAAAATAACTAGAGAAACCAAAACGGAAACAAAATTTGGTTCAGTTTTTGGGGAAACCGAGTATGTTTGGGTTTGTTTCGTTTTTTTTTGGTCGAGAGGGAAACCAAATGAATCTTTTTAGATTTTCAGTTTGGTTTCTCTTTGTTTTTTGGTTTTTCCGAGTAGAGATGAAAACCAAAACCAAATCGTTTTCGATTTTCAATTTGGTTTTTCAGTTTTGGTTTCTTGTTTTTTCGGTTTTAGTTTTTCGCGGTCGAGAGGGAAACCAAAACCGAAACGTTTTTTTTTGTTTTGATTTTTTTTCGGTTTTGGTTTCTCATTTTTCCCAGTTCCGGTTTGGTTTTTGCTCACTTTACCTTTTACAATTCCATTCCAATTCTATCCAACCAAACATAACCAAAATGCATGGTCAAATTCTCTTCCAACTCCTTCAAGGTCAAATTCCTAATGAAATCCAATTCCATCGAATTTCATTCCGTGAACCTTAGGGGCATTTTGTTCGAAGAATGGAATTTGATGGAATTGGAATCTATCGAAGGAATTTCGATTTTGAAGGAATTGGAATGGGATTTGATGGAATTGGAATCTACCGATGGAATTTCGACTTTGAAGTAATTGGAATAAATTTTGATAGAATTTGACCATGCGTTTTGTTGGTAGGAATTCAGTTCTTTCACTTAAGCTAAAAATGATGAATTGCTTAAATTGTGGAGTTCAATGGAATTCAAATAATTCCATTAAGTTCATTGGTTCATTCTCCGAACCAAACATCACTAAGGAATTTGGTCAAAAGAATTTGCATTCCAATTCCATCGAATTTAAAACCAAACAATCCCTCAGACGCAATGACCTGGGGATTCGTCTTCAGTATTGTTTATGGTATTTTGTAGGAATTTTTCTTTCAGTTTAGACCATCTACCTTATAAGATAATTGTTAAGGTATCATGTATGTACAAATTTCTGGTATAACAACATATTTTTGTATTAAAACTACCAGAAGTGATAAATTGATAATAGATATTATAATTTCAAAATTATTAAACAACTCAAATAAAAAAATGAATTTTCATAAGGTAATATATTATATAAAATATTTGCTCGGTAATAACGACGTTAGAGCTTTTACTCCAATTAGTGCTCTATTTCTCTTATTATACTAAATACCTAGGGACTGTTTACCTAAATCCTTATCATCTAAGCACTTATTTATAACGGTCTACATTATTTTTTAACTTACCGGATAAGTTTCTAGTCATTTTTTTTTTGGAAAAGCAAGAAAAGAGCACACTAGGCAAAGGGCTCCGGCAATGCCGTCACCCCAGCCTAGCGAAAGCTCGAAACGATATCGATTGAAACCATGTCTATTGCAGTAATTTATCTTGTAAACATCAAGCCGATAAAAGTCGTCACCATCACTTACTTACTACTAGGTAAGATGGTTGGTTCTTCCCATTGTTTTTACCCGGTAAGATTCTATATCTTTTCTATGAATATTAGGGAAGATACCTGATGCGGTAAATGCTTATTGGGTTAAATCTGAGTTAAATCACCGACTCTACGTGTTTTTCCCCCTGGCCCTTTTGCATCATTTCCCGTTATTAACTAGGGCAAAATAAATAGTTGCTTATTGGGCAAAAGTAATTGTAAATTTATGTGTACTCAAGTTTCTTTTCACCAAGTTGGATTTAATTTTCTTAGTTTCTTTTCACCAAGTAGGATTTAATTTTCTTACAATAGGCTTGAAAGAGGGCAATTAAGTAATTCTTTATACATCCTGATGATTGTCCCTAGCTACATAATTCTCATACAAGTTTGTGCTTGTATTTGGATAATTCCTTGTACATCTGAATGGTTGTTAATTAAACATTACAATTAATTCCTCTTCTAATACCCCCACTACAAGATTTTGGAAAGAGATCTGGCATCTTGAGACTATTTCTAAAGTGCGAAATTTTTGGTGGCGTGTTTGCCATAATGCTATCGCTACCCGAGATAATCTTTTTCGCAGACATTGTGGCACCTCTCCTGTCTGTCCCATATGTTTCACTGAGCCGGAAACAGTTGAGCACCTTCTTTTTAAATGCCAGTGGACTAAGGCGGTGTGGTTCGGGTCCCTTTCTTTGCGTATGGACGACTTCCACGGTTCTGTTATATCGTGGATTACAGATCTTCTCGCCCCGATTACTTCCAAAACGGATCGTTCTTCCGTGTATTCTCGTGTTGTTAATGTTGCTTGGCATATCTGGAAGGGTAGAAATTCGTTTATATTTGATGGTAGTGAGCTTTGCCCCTCTCGCATTGTTGATATATGCGCTGTTTTTGCTCATGACCTTTCTGCTGCTCTTCATTCCCCTGGTGTTGCGTCTGACTCTTTTGGTCAGAGGGATAAGGAAGTCTCGCCTACGACTTCTTTTAAGTGGCATCCCCCGCTTCAGGTATTGTGAAACTCAATTGTGACGCCTCCTTTAAAGCTCCTTCTATGGCCACTGGAATCATTGCTCGGGACTTTCAGGGCATTGTCCTCTTCTGTGCTGGTGAATATTTAGTTGCGTCTTCCCCTTTGATGGCTGAACCTGTGGCAATCAGGTATGCTTGCACTCTTGCTTCGGAGCTTCGTTTATCCGGTGCGATCATTGAATCTGACTCCAAAGCCGCAGTTTTGCTTTCATCGACCGAAGCTGTTCCTCCAAGGTTTCTTGGGGCTGTTGTTGAGGACATTCGTCTTTTGGCATCCCAACTGAATCTGGCGTTTGTTTGGACCGATCGTCGTTGTAATTCTACGGCTCATGAAGTTGCTAGATTAGCTTTTAACTCTACTACTAGTTTCTTTTGGGATGTAAACTTTTGTAACGACCAATTTCATTTTCAACATTATTTAACAGAAATAGTAATCAACATAGCGGAAGCACTTTAACAATTAAAAAGTAATATGTTTTTCTGTGACAACCGACAAAATTCGGCTCTATGTTAGCGGCCCGATAATCACTCATTAGTATAATTCTTAGTGAAATCTTAATCCTATATTTATTTAGGAAGAATTAAGGTTGAGAGTGCGAAAATTTTTGGAGATAACCTAGAATTTCCGAAAATTGCCCGAAAAAGCCTGTTCCGGCCTAAAGTCGCCCGAAAACCTTATAATGCCAAATTTAAAGTCAATTTATATAAAATATGTTACTTTATTAAAAATAAAAGTAAACTGTTCCAAATATTCTAAATTCACCTTCGAAAAAGTCGGTTTTTACCAAAAATCACCGAAAACCCGACACTGCGTTTGAGCAAACAGTATTAGGAATACATATTTAAAAAAAAAAGAGAAGAGGTTGGGGTGGGCCCCACCATGGCCGGCCACCACCCCCCTCCCCCTATCATCTCTCTCTCTTTTTCTAACAAATTAAATCATTTTACTCTTTTCCCAACTCATTTCATTATTACCAATTTCAAAATTTCTCTCTTCTCTCTCTCTATTCTCTCTCTAAACCTTCAAGAATTCAGCCTAAAACCTTCCAAAAATCTGAGTTTTTAAGAGATTTGAATAAGATTTTGAAGCTCTTGTAGTTATCTCTTCAAGGTAAGGTTAGATTGTATGAGTAAAACTTCGATTGTAACCGATTTTGGGAGCTTTTTCTTACTCTTTTAGAGGTTTAAAGCCTCTTTGATGGTTGAATATCATTCTTGATGTTTGAGGATGAGAATGAACCTTAGAAATGTGTAAGAACATTCAAAGAAGGTGAAATTCTATGACTCCTCCTTATGAACACAAGATTTGAAGTAAAAATCACATGTTTTGATGTTTTTGTTACTCTTTTTGGGGCTGAAATTATCTATTATTTCATGCATGTGTTTTGATGATATCCAAGTGTATTTCTTCTACTCATTTGATATAAGTTAAGGGTTTTTAGTTTATCATCAAAGAAACCCCCAAATCTTGGTGATTTTATGTGCTTTTGGTGAATAAAAATGAATGTGGAATCTGGACTGATGCTGATGGAACATTGCATGTGTGTTTGGACGACCCAAAAAGGGGGTAAACGGATTCATTTTCATCTAAAAATTTTATGGTTCAATATTCTATGTGTTAGGGTTCAAACCCCACTGTAATAATTCAAAAATTCCATGTTTTGAGCCCTTAACCATGTTAAAACTTTTTAGTGTTCATCAGCTTCTGGTCAGAATTTTATATCAACTTCATGCATGCATATCTCCTTGATAACTTAACTAAAATACATGATTCTTGATTCTAAGTTCAAGTTCAGTGAGTTAGCTTTCCAAAGAATCTGATATCACATGATTTGGTGGATTTTTGAGTGCTCAACCAATGAAAAGAAATTCGTGGTGCAATCTGTCCAAGAATGGCAGATTCACATGCATGGATTCATGAGGTCATATCTCACTCAAAAATCATCCAAATCGTGTGAAACTTGTTTCATTAGTTAGATATTTGTTTTATCTTGAATACCCCTTTTGAAATTTGAATTTTGGTGTAGAAATGAATTCTCTATGGTACAAACACCACTGACTAGTATTTCCAAAAATGATTTATGCACACTGATTTTACAAGAATTTCTAAAATATGTTAAGCATCTCCAAAAATCATGAAATTTGGTGGAAATGTTGTTAACACCCCCAATTTCAGTAGGTAAAATTTTGATAACTTATCTCCTTTTGGAACTAAGCTTAAAGGTAACATTTTTGAAGCAAAACAAACCTGCCAGAATCTGATTTCTTCAAAAAGGTTGTTTTGCAAACTTCAAGAATTCCCATATGTTTGGTTATTGATATAAAGTAACTAAAAGCTATTTTATACTAAGTTGATCTTAATAAATTTGAGTGAAGGCATTATAATAGGATTTCGGTAATGACTTGACTAGATACGGACTGTTGAATTAAGACTTACGTCAAATACGTATGTTATAGGGCATAAGTAGACTTGGAGTCGGGATTATTCACGCACTACCGATTGTCTTAAACGCTAAACTACTTAAGGTGAGTATTCACAACCCTCTTTTACCGTTTTTACGTATTTGGGGTGAAAAGCATGTTCAATGAAATGAATTGTTGATTTATTTTGAAATGTAAATCTTGATATGAGTAAAATTTGCAATGTTATGAGACATGATATAGTGAGTTTAAATGTTTAAGTCCCCGGTATCTACTATTAACTCATAACAATGGGCCTATAATACATGTGGATAGCGCTATTTGGTTGACATACCCACCTTAAACTGACGAGGAATAGGTGCACTGTATTGAATAAAAGTTCTACACATGTGGGATTTAGT
This sequence comes from Centaurea solstitialis, assembly GCA_030169165.1. Classification (NCBI taxonomy): domain Eukaryota; kingdom Viridiplantae; phylum Streptophyta; class Magnoliopsida; order Asterales; family Asteraceae; genus Centaurea; species Centaurea solstitialis. The sequence goes on from JARYMX010000015.1 coordinate 159,740, forward strand.
CCCACCGCTGAGGTAGAACAGGGGCGTAGCATGTCGTATTTTCAGGCTTAGTAGTGACTCAAAGAATAAATATCATGTGATTAACGTTAACCCGGGAATTTTCTCATATTTGTTACAAAGCTTTGAAATGGAGTGAGCAAAAACGTTCACTAAAGATAAGCCTTGTGATGGTAGTGGGCAAAAAGGTTCACTACAAAATGTTTTGTTACTTAGCTTTGAAATGGAGTGAGCAAAAACGTTCACTAAAGATAAGCTTCGTAATGGTAGTGAGCAAAAAGGTTCACTATAAAATGTTTATGAAAATGTGGGTGAATAAAAGATTCACCGTTTATGAAAATGTGGGTGAATAAAAGATTCACCAAAGATTCTGCATATAAAATGTTTTGTGCATATGAAAACCTGTGAACTCACCAACTCTCGTAGTTGACGCTTGTTTTAACATGCTTTTCAGGAAATCAGAAGGTAAATGAAAAAGCTTAATTTGCGCGATTGTTGGCATCAACCAAGACTATCTTTATTTTGCTATGTTTGTAATGTTGAACTTTAGTTGGTTGTAATACAATTTGTAAACATTAAATATTTTGATATGAATGGTTGATGTTGTTTATCTCCTATCGCATTGAAATCTGAGCTGTCACACCTCATGTTTCCGCTTTAGCGGGGTGTTACAGATTTGTTATCAGAGCCATAGGTTATAGAGAACATCGGTTTTTCATAAAAACCAAGTACTATAACCAACCTTTTTCTAAGATAAGTTAAAACTTTTAATTTTGGATTTTGAAGTATAGGAGAATTTAAATACTAGTATGATTAGGATAGATGCTATTCTGATATATCATAGATAGGCGGAGCCTGATCACCTACGCCTAGCCATGATATAAGTAGGATAAGACTTATGAACCAATCATACGGCTAGAGAATAAAAGTTGGAACCTTCGAAAAATTTCCTGAAAAACATAAACCGTGTGAGTTCACATAAGCATATCATGATGTTGATATTTACTATAGCACTTATGCGTTTAAGTAAAGTAACGCCACTGTTGAACACTCCTGCGTTAGCGCTAGGATGTCACTAGTATTTTGAATGCGTGTTAATAAGTTTTGCGGACACTACAATCACTATGTCGAACACTATTACTTAGACTTCGGAGAAGGACCCATCTAAGCATTATGATTCCAACACTAGAGTAACAAGTAAGGATATTTAAGCGATCCACCTCCGATTACCCCCAACAACTATCTTACCTCAACCTACTCTAGTTTTTCCTACGCCTAACCCGAACCTCCCAGCACCTCATATGGGACAACTCAAAAGACAGTTGCGGCAACCTTTCGGAGTGGACTGGCAATAACTCATTGGGGGTAATGCAAGATCATTTCGTATCCTTTCGGGGATATTGATCGCTCATAATATTAGTATGGCACAAGGAGAGGCTCGAACTATGCGAACACTCGCCGACGGACTGCAAAATAGTCGAAGCAGGGCATCAAGATAGAATCAGGCCATAATTTAGTTGACAAATGATAACACCAAAATTATACATGTTTTGGTTGCGCGTAATCGTATGACTTTACCCCATTTCTCACCCGTTTATGATCATTTCATGCACTAAATGAGCTTTTTATTGATTGTGAAGGATTTGGAGGCCGTGGAACGGAAAAATACGAAAAAAGGCGAGAAAACGTGAAAAATGCACAAAGTCAACACATAAGACACTTGGCGATCGCGAAGTCCTCATTCTGGCGCCGCCAAGTTCGACTGAATTGAAGATTAGGGTTGATTTAAGTGTTTGGCGTCGCCAAGTGGGCAGCCTGGCGATCGCCAGATGGAGCCTGGTCGTTTTTCTTTAAATATCAGCCTCCTCCTTCAGTTCTAAACATGTTCGAAGTGCGATACACGAGGGAGGAACGAGAGTGAGAGTACGAAAGGTGCCGATACGCTGCGGAAGTCGATCTCCGATCATCTATCGTTGTATTGTCGGTATCATGTCGATATCCACTTTTGTTTATGTTTTTGTTTTCAATATGAGTGAGTAGTCTATTAGTAGTGCTTGTCACGATAGATGAACCTTTATGGATGATACTTTGCAATTAATGTTTATTGGTTTGTTTTTGATTAATTGAATGTCGTTTATGGTTCTTTTCTGATTATTGTTGTTGTGGCGATTTGAAATCACTTGGTTGGGTGTATTTGTTAGACCAAAACAGATAGACTCCGAAAGGATAATCAACCTACCTTAGCCTGACTTGGACCATAGAGTTTTGTTAAGGGGTTACTTTGACCAATAAGTGACCGATAGTAAAAGAGCCATTACAATATTGATTGGGAAGGGTTTACCGATTCTAGATTGTGGACCAAACGATTTAGGATTGGAATTAGGAGGACCATATCCTAGTTCATAACCATAAATTGTGCATGTTAGGGTGTCCCAGACTTAAATTCCTACAATAGTCAAAACAACCAAACCGTCGACCTCTTCATATCATCCATATTGGGGATTCACTTTATCATGATAAGTACCGCTGTTTTCCCTTATTATAAACTTAAATCTTTACTTTAATTGCTTTCTTAGTTTTTACTTAATTAATTGTCTTTTTAAGTATTTAAACCTTTTTCATACAAAACCCCCCTTTTAGATTAATTAAACCGATTCAGACTTTAGTCTACGATAACTTGACCGTTCCCAGTGGTAGATACGATACCTCGACTTTCCTACACTATATTACTCACGATCAGGTATGCTTGCCTGTATATGTGGTAAGACGGTGGCTAGGCATTAGAGGTTAAAACTTGTTACGCTTTTTATATACGATAACTACCGCATCAAGTTTTTGGCGCCGTTGCCGGGGAATGGTAGTTGTTAGATTTTAGTCTAATTAGTTTTGTTAATCGATCCTTGTAAGGGATTCTGTCCCTTGCAAGTTTTTCGCTTTCTAGTTTAATTAGTTCATTAGTTTTATTTTTATTTTTTATTTTATTTTATCTCTTTGTTTCCCGCAAGTTGCCCGTAATCGTTTGTTGAGTTGTCAGGATGACAGACGATCGACCTATGTGGGATAAGCGATCTGAGGTCCGGTTTACTCCGAGATCCGCGATCAAAAAGACATATGATAAAATGGTGGAAATAAATAAAGGACTCATTAAAATGATCAACACCATTTCGTTTGACGGAGAACCAAGCGGAAATCCTTACCAACACCTTGAAGCATTCGAGGACATCTGTGAATTAGTCAATACCAAGGAAGATGAGATAAAACTTCGAGTATTCCCTTTTACTTTGACAAAAAAGGCAAAAGACTGGTTTAAACAACTGCTCCCGGGGTCCATCACAACCTGGGATGATTTGAAATCCGCCTTTTTGTCAAGGTACTTTCCCACTTCCAAGGCTCACAAAATAAGAGCTGAAATTCGAAACTTTAAACAAGGAAAAGATAGCCTTGTGAAAGCTTGGGGAAGGTATAAGAGTTTATTTTTAGTTTTTCCAAACCATGGTATTGATGATAGAGAAATGATAGATGTTTTTTATGCTGGATTGACTAACGATTCTCGGTTAAGGTTGGATTCATCTTGTGGAGGTATTTTTCCGTATAAGACAGTGAAAGAAGCGCGAAAACTCTTGGACGACATGGAAGCACACTATCTGGATTGGTCTACCGATGAGGAACAAGAGGAGACCCAACCAGCGCATCTAAACGTAGTGTCGTCATCCGAAGAACACATCCATGAAATTAAGGACTTCACCGAGACGCCAAACCCTCTTTTCAAGCCATATGGCGGGGTAATCGAACAATTATTCCATCACTTCTCCCAAGAGCAAGAAAAGATGGGTGAGGATGTCGAACAGAAAATGCAGGGGTTTGTGAACTTTATTGCAGGATTATATCGAGGCGCAGATCAATTCCTCCGAGACGTCAAGGAAACATTCCCTCATATGGAGGCGGAAGCACAGGCTGAAGTGTTCACAACCACAAGAGGAGGTAAGGTAGTTGTAGGACCACCTATGCCTCAAACTAATCAAATTCCTAATATGCAGGTTGTTGAACCAGAGGTGGAATTGCCATCACGACCAACAAAAGAGGTCAGGGAGGAAGCAGTCAGACCAAGGGAGTCTACAACACCACATGTGCCTACAAGAGTACCATACCCTGCACGACTACGGAAAGGAAAGAAAGAGGCCCAATATCGTAAGTTTATTGACTTGATTAAACGAGTAGATATTAATGTGCCTCTTGTGGATTTAATTGCAGGCGTCTCGAGTTACGCGAGATTTCTCAAGGAGTTGGTGGCCAATAAAGCAAGGATGGGAACGGAAGAAATAGCCTTTCTGAATGCCGAGTTCTCGGCTACACTTTCAGACACCCTCAAAAAGGGTGATCCAGGGAGTTTCATTATCCCTTGTTATTTTGGTAAAAGTGTTTCATGTAGAGCCCTAGCAGACCTAGGAGCCAGTATAAACCTGATACCATTATCCTTTTATCAAAAACTGGGATTGAATGATCTAAAAAGCACAAGAATGACCATCCAACTGGCTGATAGATCCATAAAATACCCTGTAGGAATAGCTGAGGATGTCATAGTTCGGGTAGACAGGTTTGAATTCCCTGCCGACTTTGTGATCTTGGACATAAAGGATGAGGTTAAAGTACCTCTAATCCTTGGTCGTCCATTCCTCAACACGGCCAGTGCCATTATTCATGTAGCCGAAAGAGAACTTAGTCTAGGAATTGGTGAAGACCGAATCATACTCTCCATTGACGGGATTCCGGACTATAATGACTCTATAAATACTCTAGACAGTATAGATGACTTCACCGAATCAGAACCTAATGAATATCTTTTTGAATCAGGTGAATGGGAAGAAAGCCTTGCTATTGAGAAAAGATGGGATGAAACCGTGGAAGAAGAAGAAGAGGACTTCGAGGAGCTAAAGCAGGAAGACAAAGTCAGAGTAAAGACCTCTTTGGAGGAACCACTAGATTTGGAGTTAAAGGACCTTCCCGAGCACCTCGAGTACCAGTTTCTTGAAGGTAACAATTATCTCCCGGTAATTATCTCTTCCTTGCTAACCGCCAATGAAAAGGATAGACTTATTGAGGTTTTGAAAAAACACAAAAAGGCTTTAGCTTGGAAAATTTCGGACATTCCCGGAATAAGCCCTTCATTTTGTACACACAAAATTTTAATGGAAGACAATTTTAAACCATGTGTGCAAAAACAAAGGAGGCTTAATCCGAAAATGCAAGAAGTTGTGAAAAAGGAGGTTATCAAACTGCTTGATACCGGAATCATTTACCCCATTTCTGACAGTCCTTGGGTAAGCCCTGTTCAAGTAGTTCCCAAAAAGGGAGGACTCACAGTTGTCACAAATGATAACAATGAGTTAGTTCCCACCCGTACTGTTACCGGGTGGAGAGTTTGCATAGACTATAGGAAGCTTAACGATGCCACTAGAAAAGACCATTTCCCCTTACCCTTCATTGATCAAATGCTTGAACGCTTGGCGGGAAATGAGTACTATTGTTTCCTAGATGGATTTTCGGGATACTTCCAAATCCCCATTGATCCTGAAGACCAGGAGAAAACGACCCTTACTTGTCCCTTTGGAACGTTTGCCTATAGGCGTATGCCTTTTGGGTTGTGCAATGCACCCGCTACTTTTCAGCGATGCATGACAGCCATTTTCCAGGACATGATAGAGAATTGTATGGAAGTCTTTATGGATGATTTCTCTGTTTTCGGTAACTCTTTTGATGATTGTCTAAGCAGCCTAGACAGGGTACTAGCTCGATGCAAGGAATCTCATCTGGTTCTCAACTGGGAAAAGTGTCACTTTATGGTAAGGGAAGGTATAGTTCTTGGACACAAAATCTCGAAAGATGGTTTGGAGGTGGATAAAGCTAAGATAGACACCATATCGAAGCTTCCTCCACCTACAAACATAAAAGGGGTCAGAAGTTTTTTGGGTCATGCCGGGTTTTATAGAAGGTTTATACAAGATTTTTCAAAAATATCTCGACCTCTAACCAAACTTCTTGAAAAAGACGCGCCTTTCATTTTTGATGAGAAGTGCATCTTCGCTTTTGAAACATTGAAACGGCATTTGACCAATGCCCCTATCATGGTTCCACCCGATTGGGATCAACCTTTTGAGATTATGTGTGATGCAAGCGATTATGCCGTCGGTGCAGTTCTTGGGCAACGTAAAAACAATCATTTTCAACCGATTTGTTATGCAAGTCGAACTCTAAACGACGCCCAAGAAAACTACACCACGACTGAAAAAGAGCTTCTAGCGGTAGTTTTTGCCATTGAAAAGTTTAGGTCTTATCTTGTGTTGTCCAAAATCATAGTTTACACGGATCACTCTGCCCTTAAATATCTCTTTGCTAAGCCTGATGCTAAGCCCAGACTCATACGATGGATACTTCTGTTACAAGAGTTTGATATAGAGATAAGAGATAAGAAAGGCACTGAGAATTTAGCTGCCGATCATTTATCTCGTCTTGAAAACCCACACATGGATTCCGGGGGTATGGAAGTTATCAGGGATAAATTCCCCGATGAGGACCTTAATATGATTAAGACCATAGGAGAAGACCCTATACCTTGGTATGCAGACTTTGCAAACTACCTGGCCGCTGGTGTTCTTGTCAAAGGTATGACTTATCAACAAAAAGGTAAGTTTTTCTCGGATTTAAAGTATTATTTTGGTCTAAACCCTATCTATTTAGAATAGGACCTGATAGGATTCACCGTCGATGTGTCTCCGGCCCTACTGCTTGGGACATTCTCACCAACTGTCACAAAGGCCCCACGGGAGGCCATTTTGGAGCCAATTTAACTGCTAGAAAAGTCCTTGAGTCCGGATTTTATTGGCCTATGATTTTTAAGGATGCTCACGCTTTAATAAAATCTTGTGACGCTTGTCAAAGGGCAGGCAACATCACAAAAAAAGATGAAATTCCCCAACAGAGCATCTCCGTCAGTGAAGTGTTTGATGTTTGGGGAATCGATTTCATGGGACCTTTTCCTGACTCTAGAGGCAACAAATACATCCTTGTGGCGGTTGATTATGTTTCCAAGTGGGCCGAGGCAAAGGCTTCGCCCACGAATGATGCTAAAGTGGTTGTTGACTTTGTGAAATCTTTTGTGTGTAGGTACGGATGTCCAAAGGCGATCATCAGTGATAGAGGAACTCACTTTGCAAACTATCTATTGGAGAAGACCTTAAAAAGGTATGGAGTGCATCATCGATTCTCGACTGCCTACCATCCGCAAGCCAATGGTCAAGCGGAAAACACCAACAGGGCGTTGAAACGAATCTTGGAAAAGACGGTCGATAACAACCCGAAAATATGGTCGCAAAAGCTTGAAGATGCAATGTGGGCGTATCGTACGGCCTACAAGACCCCAATTGGAAGCACTCCTTATCGGATGCTTTACGGGAAAGCGTGCCACCTTCCATTCGAGTTTGAGTACAAAGCGCTGTGGGCAGTAAAGAAAGTTCACTTGGATGACATTGCGAGCGGAAGGGAAAGATTGATAAGCTTGCACGAATTGGAAAAGCTTAGATCTCTCGCTTATGAGAACTCGAAGATCTACAAGGAACAGCGAAAGAAATGGCATGATGCGCATCTAAAGGAAGTGAAGGTGTTCAAAGAGGGGGACAAGGTATTAATGTATCAAACTCGTTTTAAATTTTCCCCCGGTAAGTTAAAGTCACGATGGATAGGTCCATATGTCGTTTTAAAAGCTTATCCCTCGGGGTATGTGGACCTAATGACCGAAAGAGGATCTTTTAAGGTAAATGGCCATAGACTAAAGCTTTACAATGAGAATGACCCTGTCAAAAATGGCGAGGTCTGTCATCTTTCTAAAGAGCCAATTACTTAGGTGATCCCCCGAGTCAGGCTCGCGACTCGGTAACAAAAACAAGCGCTTTTTGGGAGGCAACCCGTGTTTTTATTAGTTACATTTGTGTGTGTATGTGTTTTAATCAATTTTGCAGCATTAGCCAAAGGAAATTGCAACCCGATCAAATTTCAGAAGCGACCAAACAGTAGGCATTTCGCGATCGCGAAATCTTGAATTTCGCGCCGCGAAGTAAGTGGCCCAGGTAAGTCCGAATTTTGAAAGTAGTGAGTGATTACGACTTCGCGACGCGAAAGCCTTTATTTCGCGACGCGAAGTTCGAAGACGAGAAGGTTTAAACTGTTTTCTAAAACCCTATTTTCAATATTCTCCTTCTTCCTTTGTGTTTTTCTCTGCAATTCTCTTCCCAACTTGCAAATCCATGGCGTCAAAGGTATGTGTTCCTCCTCTTTTTGCTCTAAGTTGAAAGAATCCTACAAGCCCTAGTTGTTTAAACTTGTATATGATCCTTAAAAAGGGGTTTTATTGGGTAGGAAAGTCTGTAATGTAGGAAGGGGGAGGTTTATTGCTTTGATCTGCTTAAATTTACACACTTGAGTTTAGATCTTTGAATGTTGTGATATGTTTCAACTCAAGTGTGGGGAAGAGAGGTTATGATTTTTGTGGTGATTAATGTACATGTTTTATTTGTAGAGAGCTTCATCTTCCCACAATGTGCAAGACCACCCGTGTTTGTCTTTTGATTCCGACAACATCCTGCGTAGTGAGAAGATGTCACTGATGATTGAACTTGATCGCTTGAAAAAGCGAGAGGTCGAAATTGGTTCGATTGTTGATTTGCAATTTGTTGAGAAGATTGGATTTGGGGATAGGCTTTCAAGCCTTTTGAGGAGAGAGTACCGCGATCAGTTTGGTGTTCTTCGTTTTGTGAGCAACGATTGGGAGAAAGCACTGAAAACCCACGAGCCGATCTACTATGAGCTTGTGTTGGAATTTCTGGCTACCTTTAGCTTTGATGTGGAGGCGTATGATGAAGATAGACTTGAGGGCCCTTGTATTCGATTTCGCCTGCTTGGAGAATGGTATGGGATCACACTACCACGCTTTGGAGTGTTGCTCGGATTTTTCACGGCGGCTCAGTCAAGATCCGGGTACTTTTCTCACTACTTCTTAACCGGTGCTTGTGAACCTAGTGCCGAGTTTGTGAGCACGGATTTTTGGGCTACCATCGGATCAGGACCGTATCTACAGTCCGACACCAAGGAAAGTTCTATCACTCTACCCGAGCATCGTCTCCTTCATCGGATGCTTGTTCACTCGTTTGCTTACCGGAAAGCTATCAAGGAGAAGGTTCCGGAAGGGGATCTTTGGCTTCTTTCGCGATTGGTCAATCGAAATGCGATAACCAATCTTTCTTATGTGATGGCTAAGATGTTCCAAAACCCCGGAAAGATACATGATAAGGCCGGAACGGGCCTTTGTGGGGGACATTTCATCACGGTTATAACGGAGAAGTTGGGAACTCTTACACCAGAAGTTTGCGGAACTCTCACCAAGTTGTCTCCTATGGGTTTTCTCGATAAGGCTCTTTTTCGTTCCATAAAGTTGGTTGCACCGGGACCTCGGCGGGGTACTTTTGTGTGGATTGGGGATATTACCCCCAATGAAGAACCAGTTGGTATGGCCACTTCACCGCCTCAACCAACTTTCCCGGGGCAATCGAGCAACCCTCAACCGGCAAATCAACAAGGATCGGGATCTCTTCATGAAGCTATTCAAGGACTATCGGAACAGATGGGAGCAGAGCATCACGAGATGATGGAAAGATTGGACCGGGTCTCATATGACATGTATGGTGTTCGGCGGGAGTTGTCTTGGGTCGCCGCATCGATGGGAGGGTACTTTGAGAGCGTGGGACATGCTCCCTCGGCTCCTCTCCAACCTCATCCCGTGTGGCGTGATAGTGATGACGGTCCTGCTGGTTATTCCACCTACGATGAATGGGCTTTTGAAAACCGTAACTGAGCGGTTTTATTTGATTCGATTGGGTTGTACTATACTTTGCACTTTGAACTGCGTGGTTGTGTGGTTTGGTTTGTTAAACAATTTTATTTTTCTGTTGGTTTGCTTAGCATTTTAAGTAATTTGGTTTGGTTATTTTTCATTCGTTCGTTTTTACTTTTTCTTTTTCTTTTTTGGTAGATTTGGCGATTTATGATCGAGCACGAACTTTATGCACCACTCTCAGATCAGAACAGATTTCGTCACATAACCCGGGAAGTTTCTCTTTTTCCCAATTACTCCTTAATTGTGTTAATTGTTGCATTGAGGACACTACAAATTTTAAGTGTGGGGAGGGGGTTATTTAGACTTATCTGTTTAAATGGGTTCACTTTTTGCTTGTGGATTGTCGTTTTTCAAACTTTTGAAAGCTTTGAGATTTGACCCCAATTTTTTTCGAAATCTGAGATTGTTTTTGAGACTGAGTTGCTTGCATAGGAGAACACTGAATAGGATTAGTTGAGTAAAGGATACCTTGGAATACTGATTACCATGAGTGCCTCACCCAATTCCGTTGAGAGATTGAGCCTTAATTGTTATATCTGTTTATTTTGTGAGGAATACCGACTTTGACCCAAGGTAGAACTTGTCATTTGAATGCTTGTTGAGACCACATAAAAGAAGTATTTATCACCATTGCACTGATAGAGGCCTTCGTTTCTAACCCTTTTAGCCTTCGTCAGATAACCTCATCATAAGGTTATTTGATTTGCCTAGCCTTTAATTGAAAAGTGTTCACCTTTTAACACTTTATCCCTTGAAACCATTTTGAGCCTTAGCCTTTTCATTTCATTACCCACTATACACTTTATCCTTGAATTTCATTTCTTTTGGCCGTGACTTAAATTTGAATCTTGAGATGTTTTGATCCAGTTTTCATATCTGACAGTTTGTAGGTGCAAGATGAATCAATCTAGCATGAGAAATGATAGATCTAGTAGAGAGAGAAAGTAGAGAGAGAAAATGTGAAACTCATATGTCATTGATTGTAAAAGACTTAAGGTACAATACAAGGCAATGAGGTATTTATACCTCATTCCTAGAAAAGATAAAATGTTCACAAATGGTCCCTCAACTTCTATTATAAATCTAACACTAACAATCTCCCCCTTTTATAAAAGAAGGAGGGACATACAAAAGAAATAATCAACTACTTGACTAAGATTGCTTCACGGAAGGCTTTCTCAACTTGAACTTGATTTCTGCAAATCTAATATCATTTCTCAGCTTCAATCTTCTATCTATCTCCTTTACAAAATGTTTGATCAACACCTTGTTTGCAGCTGAGATATCATGTACTTTATGCCTATCCATTTGCAATCTTGTATTCAACCCATCCATCACCATCTTTAATGTGTCATCACAAAATAACATCACTTCATGAGAGTACATCCTCTTCTTATTGCCTAGAGAATCTGGATATACACATGAGATCTTGGATTCATCTGCATCATAGAACACCGTGTACAAGACAAAGTCCTTTTCTTCACCAACCAGACTTCTTTGAGGTTTGTGACAAAATAACTTTGATGACCAATTCTCCAGTCCCAGTTGAAAGTCATACAGATGAGCCAATGATATCGAAGCCTTGACATGTCTAACTATGGCAGTTAGAGCAATTATCTCCTCTTCTGATCTAAAAGCTTTTCCTTTGAGATCATATAAAATCCCAAAGATCACATCAAAGCTCACATCTTGAAAATCAGCTTCAGTAATCACATATTCCTTCCCATCATCTCTGGTGAAAGTAATTACTGGGTACCAATACGTACTCAATCTGTTGGTCTTGTAACTCTTTACTGCAACAAACCTGTAGTCTGACACTAAAGCTTCTCTTCTTTGCTTGTTCACCTTCCTCATGTAGATGTACTCTCTTCTTAGTTCTTCTTTCAGATTCTCAATCCCATACAACTTCACATAGCTCAGCTTCCGCTCATGATTGAAAGGATTATGTGCAAGACAGTAACAGGTTTACCGTGTCCAATGTTATAAGGCACTAGTGGGTCACACTGCTACACACCCGAATAGAGATCAATTGGATTTATCAGTTGTGTGGAATTAATTAATTGGTATAATTAATTAATTAAGAGAGAAAAATAAATAATAGATAAGTCTATTTATTATTTATGGATATATATTAATGGTAAATTAATATATGGAAAGGTTTAATTAAAGCCTATCGGGCTTGATAATTAAACGGGCTTTTCTATTAGGACATTACCATATTTACTAATATAAATATATGGTAAACCTAATAGGTTTTCTCAATTGAATTCTCATTAGTAACTTAGAGAAAAAGAAAAAGCCAAACCTCTTTCTCTCTCTCTCTCCCAAAATCGATACACACACACATACTCAACCGGGTTTTCGGTTTTTCGAGTTTTTGGTAATCCTAAGGCGGTCTAGCAGCGGTTCTCGTGGTGGTGCAGTAGCGGTGTATTCCCCGTTAGCTTTCCGGAAACCGTTTTATAATCCCATAAGGTATTATTCTAAACCCCCTTGAAATTGTATCTAAACCTGTTTAGGATGGATCTTCTGGTTTGGGAATTCTGTTTTATTCCGCTGTGCATATTTAGTTTTTGTCTGCAATTCCCAACAGTGGTATCAGAGCCACTTCCTAAACGTTTAGATCAGGATTGTTTATTTGTGATAAACTGTTTATCGTTATTATGCTTTGTTAAAAATTCGATTTTTATCTGTTTGTTTTAAAAATTGGATTTTTATCGTTATTCACACGAACCACGATCGTCGATGGTGGAATCGCGGCCGTTTGCCGATCGAAACCACCATCCGAACGCCGGCCACCACGAACGGTGGCAGCGGCGTTGGACTGATCGAGAGCGGGCGACGGTTGCGGTGGCGCTAGTCATCGTGGCCGTTCGCTGGGCTGTAGGCGGTGGTGGCGGCGGCTGTCGCCGTCGTCGCCAGACGAACCGCGCACCACCAACTGCCGGCTGCCTTGTGGCCTCGCCGGGCGGTGGTGGTGGTTGTTTTGTTTATTGCCGCACCACCGAGGATGGTGGTGGTGGCGTTGCGGTTGTTTAAAACGGCGGCGACCGAGGGAAAGGGTGGCGGCGGCTATGGCCGTCGTCGCCGGACCAGCCGTGAACCACCAGGCCACCCGCCGGCTGCCCTATGGCCAAGCCGTGGCGGGGGCGGTGGCCGTTTGTTGCTTCCACGATCGCGGGCCACACCACCGAATGGTGGTGGTGGCGTTTGTTGTTGTTGCCGAGACCGCCGGCCACGGCGGCAATGGCAGCCGTTGCTGCTGTTGTCGTCGGTTGGTCTAACGGTGGCGGCGGTGGTGACCCTGGTTGCCGCTGTCGTCGCCGGTGGTGTTTTTGGGTAAGGTTTCGTGATTGATAGGGTTGTTTTAACCAGATAGGTTAAAACCTCCGGATAAGATTAATTTTACGTTTTAAAATTAATTTTGGATAATTATAAAACCAGTTGAGTTTTGTAATTTGGTTAAATCATGTTTATCGTAACTGCTTTATTTCAAGTTTGTTTTATTTGAACTGTTAGTTGCGAGTGTCATAGCCAAGCCCCAGACCTATGGTTGTGTTTTATTTTATTTATCTCTGTTTTGGTAAGGGAGGCCTGCGTGCCATTTACAACCCTTTTATTGTAATTTTATTTTATGTATTTTAAATTACACCGAAGACGGAGAAAACCATAGAGACGGACTTTTGGAGACAGAACCGAGGATGTCGGAGCCAGTGGGAGCTTTCTACCTTCATGCCTTGTGCGTTGTTTGTCACTTAGGTTAAAGACCGTCAGTTTAGTGTTGGCTCACTTAACTGACAATAGTTTAGGGGCAAAAGCTATGACACAATGTTTTACGTTTTTATATAATTGCGTGGTTTGTTTTAATTGCGTGGTTGTGATAAAACGTAATTTCTAAAATCTAATGAGATGTTTTATAAAAACCTGGAGGTTCGATTACAGAGTGTTTTTCGAATCAGTTTTAAAAATTAAGGTTTTTGAAAAACTGGCTAAAAACCCCTTAGGTTTAAAAATCTTAGATCACGTGAGTGCGACCCACTTTGAGACCCTTTTGGCGTAAGGTACGCGGGTGTTGGAAGTGAACAAGCCTTGGACATCCGCGTTCAAACCCCAAGTTGAAAGGGGTGTGACAAGTACACCCAGTCTCAAGTGGTGCGATCTATTTTGGTTTTTGTAACAATTCACCGTGTCGTATCGGGCCAAAGCGCACTAGAGGGACTAAATATGCACGAATGTAATATTCGATGTCCCGACGTTTTAGAAGTCGTATTTTCGTTTAAAATGCGATTGGTATAAGTGGTTACCTACCAGAAATAGCATGGGTCGGTTTGTGTGAACAAGCCGCTTACCGACACATGTGAAATATGGGTTCTAGTCTAATAAACTTATTTTTCTAAGGGTAAATAAATTTATTAGAAGTTTTATAATCAATAAACTAAATCGGAATTTATTCTTTATGTAGATGTCTTATACTACCGTTCCGTTTTATTCACCTGAGGAATCACTTCGCCTAATTATGGGCAAGTGGAAGCTTACGGGCCAAAACTATCCAGTTTGGAAGTTGCATTTTGACAATGTCTTGCGCGGCCAGGATAAGCTTTATGTGATCAATAAACCACTATCACGACCTAAGAGCAATGCCCCTGAAGAGGAATTTGCTGAGTACTTTAGATTTATGGCTGATGAATCTGACGTAATGTCTATTCTGTCTTTCTCTGCTTCGCCCGAGTTCACGGTCGATCTCAGAGTTAAGTTCTGCCATGAGGTCGTGAAGGGTATAGAAAACCAGATTGGCTTCTATAAGAATTGTGGCAAGTATTTGATCATGAAAGAAATCTTTTCACTAAAGCTGAAAAGAGGCCAATCAGTTAAAGATCATCTCCTGGAGATAAGGACACTCTTTAAGTGTTTGTCACGACTTGGATACAAGATGACTCAGGAGGAGCTTGTGTATCTGATGTGGTTCTCACTCCCGAAGGAGATTCGTGTCACAGCTAGTGGATACATGGGAGAACCCAGGATGGACGTGGCAAAGGTTCATGAGGATATTTTGGACAGTTTGGAGCCAAAGGAAGCAAGTGCTGATCTCATGGACAATACTGATTGGATTGATGAGCTGGGAGATCTGAGTTGCCCAGAATGTGGTAGCCAAGATATCTGTGTCCACTCATTCAATGTTGACCAGATGGACATCGGTCTATCCGATGCGCCAGGTATCTTTATGATAGATTGTTTGATCACTTCTTATGAATCATGGGTACTTGATACAGGAAGTGGTAACCACATTTGTAATCATTTACAGGGATTCACTAGAAGGGAGACCTTGAGGAAGGATCGTTCGAACCTACGAGTCGGTGAAGGCACGATGCTTGTAGCTGAAGCCGTAGGATCCTACAGTCTTAGTTTGCCCTCGGGTCTAGTTTTGGAACTCGATACTTGTTATTATGTTCCCAAGATGATCAAAAATGTTCTTTCTTTTGATTTGTTGGTAGACCAAGGATTTTATTATAAATACGATTATAAAATGATTTCTTGCTTTAAAAATGACATGTTTTATTTCAAAGCAACTCCTTCGAATGGTCTATACATATTGAATCTCCAAGAAAGTAACAACGAAATCTATCATATAAGTAAAAGATCCAAAGACATTGAGGATCAAACTTACCTCTGGCATTGTCGGCTCGGACATATAAACAAGAAACGCGTAGAACTACTCCAGAAAGGAGGACTTCTGGGGACTTTCGATTTTAAGCCCTTTAGTAATTGCGAATCTTGTTTGTCGGGCAAGATGACAAAGCATCCTTTCAACAAAGACAATGAAAGGGCCAATGACTTGTTGGAGATCATACACACTGATGTGTGTGGACCTTTTAGTCATGAGGCGAGAGGAGGATACCGGTACTTCATTACCTTTACTGATGATTTCAGTAGGTATGGGTATGTCTACTTGATACGACATAAGTCTGAAGCTTTTGAGAAATTCAAAGAGTTTCAGAGTGAAGTACAGAATCAACTTGACAGGAAGATCAAGTTCTTAAGGTCAGACCGTGGTGGAGAATATCTTAGCCTGGAATTTGACAGTCATTTAAGAGAGTGTGGGATTGTTTCACAACTCACCCCTCCGTATACACCACAGATGAATGGTGTGTCAGAAAGGAGGAATCGTACCCTGCTTGACATGGTACGATCAATGATGTGTCGTTCCACGTTACCAGTATCATTCTGGGGACACGCGCTCGTAACAGCAGCAAACATACTGAACAAAGTGCCAACTAAATCGGTAGAAAAGACTCCATATGAACTATGGACAGGCAAGAAGCCTAAGTTGTCTTTTCTGAAGATTTGGGGTTGTGAGGTATACGTTAAGCGTACAACCTCGGAGAAACTCAAACCCAAATCAGATAAGTGTTTCTTCGTAGGTTATCCCAAGAACACACTGGGATACTACTTCTACAATCCTAGCGAGAACAAAGTATTTGTGGCTCGCAATGGAGAGTTTCTGGAAGAAAAGTTTCTCAGTCAAGAGAACACCAGAAATGATATAGACCTACAGATAGTAGAGGAAGAAACACCTGAACCAATTGTTGAGCCAGTCACTCAACAAGGTAATGTTGAGACTCAACCGGAAACGGTTGAGGAAGTGCAAACACAGGACCTTCGCAGATCCACTAGGATAAGGCAAGAACCAGATAGGTATCTTGGATTTCTAGTCTCCCAGGACGGTGGAGACCTGAATGAGCCTACATCCTATGGAGAAGCTGTATCAGGCGATGAGTCTGAGCAGTGGCAGGAAGCCATGAAGGCGGAGATGCAGTCCATGTACGACAACCAAGTTTGGGAGTTGACAGATTTACCCCAGCACTGTAGGGCTGTTGGGCGTAAATGGGTTTTCAAGAAGAAAACTGACATGGACGGAAATGTGCACACTTTTAAGGCTAGACTGGTCGCGAAAGGTTTCACGCAGACTCATGGCATCGACTATGATGAAACCTTCTCGCCAGTAGCTATGTTAAAGTCCATTAGGATTCTGATGGCCATCTCAGCATATTTTGACTATGAGATTTGGCAAATGGATGTTAAGACAGCCTTCCTGAATGGGAAGTTAACAGAGGATGTCTACATGCAACAACCAGAAGGTTTTGTAGATCCAAAGAATCCTAATAAATTGTGCAAGTTGCTAAAATCCATTTATGGATTAAAGCAAGCATCCAGAAGCTGGAACTTACATTTCGACGAGCGAATCAAGGAATTTGGATTTGCCAAAAGTGAGTTTGAGCCATGTGTTTACACAAAGTTCAGTGGGAGCATAGTAACCTTCTTGGTCTTATATGTAGATGATATTCTACTCATTGGAAATGACATACCAACTTTACAGAGTGTTAAAGCTTGGTTGAGCAAATGTTTCCAAATGAAAGACCTTGGAGAAGCCGCATATATACTTGGTATAAAGATCTACAGAAATAGATCTAGGCGGCTTATTGGGCTTAGTCAGGGTACATACATTGATAAAGTCCTGAAACGATTCAGGATGGATGAATCCAAGAAAGGATTTATACCAATGCAGTATGGTATAGTGCTAAGTAAAGCACAGTGTCCCGAATCTAGTCAAGATAAGGACAAGATGAAATCGATACCATATGCTTCAGCAATTGGATCGATAATGTATGCCATGTTATGTACCAGGCCCGATGTTGCTTACTCAGTAAGTGTAACGAGCAGATACCAGCAAAATCCAGGTGAAGCCCATTGGGTGGCTGTCAAGAACATTCTGAAATACCTGAGGCGTACAAAGGAAATGTTCTTGGTCTTTGGAGGTTCTGAGGATGAGATTAGTGTCACTGGTTATTCAGACGCTAGTTTCCAGACCGACAGAGATGATTACAGATCACAGTCAGGGTACGTTTTTACCCTAAACGGAGGAGCGATCTCGTGGAAAAGCTCGAAGCAAGACACGATAGCAGACTCTACCACCGAAGCCGAGTACATTGCAGCTTCAGACGCAGCAAAGGAAGCGGTCTGGCTCAGGAACTTTATCACGGATCTAAGAGTTGTAGCCAGTATCTCTAGACCGGTGGATATTTATTGTGATAACTCTGGGGCTGTGGCGCAAGCTAAGGAGCCTAGAGAGCATCACAAGTCGAGACATGTACTTCGGAAGTTTCACCTCATCCGAGAGATCATCGGAAGAGGAGACGTTAGAATATGCAAGATTCCGACGGACGAGAACGTAGCGGATCCACTAACAAAGCCGCTAGCTAGAGTGAAGCATGAGACACATGCTAATTCCATTGGGATGCAGTACCTGGACACTAGTAGCTAGTTTTAGTTTTTGATTATTACCGTGGATTAATTTTTGAGACTAAATATCGTGTACGTTTTATTATTTTCACTGTGTGATGGAAATAAGGAGGATTTTTCATGATTGTCTCAAATTAACCAGTTTTAGCATATTTAGTTATCCCTGATTTTATATATACAAGTCTTGTAAGTAAAATCTAAAAGTTCCGTAGCTACTTGTTAAGGTGGGAACCTTAGCAGGATTGTAACGCTATTATGGGTGTTTGGTGGTTTATTCAACGTAATGAGTAAAAACACAAGTGATGTGGCCAAACATTCATAGATACTCATCAGAGTGTTTGAGTATTGGAAGTGACCAGTTTCAAGTCTGCTCCATGGAGCCTATGTCATGAGCATTGACTTGATGATAGGTTGTCCTTAGACCTGAGATATTTGGTCTGGGAATGTGAGGACTGTTGTACTCTTAGCACATTCTAACGCTACGCCGTAACAGGGTGGCCATACGGGGCATGACTAGATGCAGCGGAAGCCATGTGACCAGATGCAGATAGTCAAGAAGGGATTTACACCTCTGTAAAAGGAGAGATATTTCCGGGCCCCTTGACGGTTGAGATTGGCAGAAATGCGTGGCCACGCTCGGATAGAATAACAGTTGTTATTTGGTAAGTTCCGTTACTGCAAGCAATCGAGATCAGAGTCAAGAAAACTTGAGTTTAAGATTGAAGTCCTCCGCTCCATGTCTAAAACTCACTTTAGAGATATCGCGTGTAAAAGGAATGAACCTGTGTACAATTCTAGCGAGAATTGTTTCTCTGGATATAAGAGATCTTATAACCTGGTTAACCTAAGTGTCTGGCTAGGGACCTCCTTAGGCTAATGGTAACAGTAGAGTTACTTGTCTGGCACAAGTGGGAGTCTGAAAGGATTATGTGCAAGACAGTAACAGGTTTACCGTGTCCAATGTTATAAGGCACTAGTGGGTCACACTGCTACACACCCGAATAGAGATCAATTGGATTTATCAGTTGTGTGGAATTAATTAATTGGTATAATTAATTAATTAAGAGAGAAAAATAAATAATAGATAAGTCTATTTATTATTTATGGATATATATTAATGGTAAATTAATATATGGAAAGGTTTAATTAAAGCCTATCGGGCTTGATAATTAAACGGGCTTTTCTATTAGGACATTACCATATTTACTAATATAAATATATGGTAAACCTAATAGGTTTTCTCAATTGAATTCTCATTAGTAACTTAGAGAAAAAGAAAAAGCCAAACCTCTTTCTCTCTCTCTCCCAAAATCGATACACACACACATACTCAACCGGGTTTTCGGTTTTTCGAGTTTTTGGTAATCCTAAGGCGGTCTAGCAGCGGTTCTCGTGGTGGTGCAGTAGCGGTGTATTCCCCGTTAGCTTTCCGGAAACCGTTTTATAATCCCATAAGGTATTATTCTAAACCCCCTTGAAATTGTATCTAAACCTGTTTAGGATGGATCTTCTGGTTTGGGAATTCTGTTTTATTCCGCTGTGCATATTTAGTTTTTGTCTGCAATTCCCAACAATGATAACAGAAATGACTCTTGTACTTTTCTTCCAGATACCTCCCAGTGGCTCTAGTAAATCGATTCCATTCTGTTCTCTTTAGAAATTTTCCCGAACTTGCTTTCATCTTTTCCCAAAGTTCAACTTTCTTTGGATCTACAGGCATCAAGTCATTCTGTGGCAACACTTCTTCCAATAGAGGACCTTCCACATCATCCACAGCTTCTTCTTTCTCAAAATCAAATTGTACATCCTCAAACATATCTTTCAATCTGTTATCTTCTGCACACCTTGCATCCTGAATCTCTTCGTTTGGCACTTGGTAATCTCTGATTTCAGAAGCTACATTCTCAAGCAACGCTAGAACTCTATCTATTTCAGATGTAGAACTAGACGCCCCTGAAAACTTCACTCCTCTTTCTTCAGCTCTTTCTTTTGGCATCTCTTCTTGCACCGAACCCAAAAAGTCTAGAGTGGACTGTAAGACTGGTTCTGATTCCATCTCTTCACCTCCCGTTAGAACAATTGCATCTCTGTGTCTTGCAGGTTGTTTCTCTCTCGGATGCCTTTCCTCAAGCCTGTCAACAATCCGTACATTCGACGTGGTTGGTACCCTAGACGGCTCACTTTCTAATCTCCTTCGTTTCCTCTCCCCCTCATGACGATCATGATCATCATGATCATCATGCCGTCTCGTGGGCCGTCTAGCAGCGACTTGACAAGTTTCCTCAATCCCCCGAATACGATCCGATAACTGTGATAAGCCATCAGTGAACATCTGGTTGATCTCGGTGAATGTCTTGGTAAGCGAAGCGTCAAGAGTAGCCTGAAACTGCTGGAACTCCGTATGTGTAACCAAGTGAGCCTGAGACCGTTGCTCTTGAATAGCACGTTGTTGCAGAGCAGTCTGTTGTTGTAGGATACCCACAAGATCACTATCTTCAGCTGAACCCGACTCCAAGAGTTTAGAGAACAACAACCCCTTCAACTCCGGAATAGTAAGAGAATCAGCCGCTGACTGAGAAGGCTGTGAAGGTGGATCAGACATCGGAGCTTTGCCTTTTGCTAACAAAGCTACTTGTTTCTCCAAGGCCAAAATACGAGCCGTCTGCTGTTGAATAACAGTTGCCATCTGTTCGTTGTTAGCTCGAAATAAAGAATGGGTAATAAGCTGATTAGCTGTAACAACAACCGGAAGACGCGAGAGATCAACATCAGATGATGATGCCATGCCAGTCGGAGGAGGTACTGAGATAGATGGTGCAGACGATGCAGAAGAAGCCGAAATTGTGGAAGATGTGGGAACTGAGACTGAATCTGACGATATACTACCAATGGGTGTTGAGGAAGAACCCAAGATAGTAGATTGTTGCCTTAACTCCGTGATAATCGAGGATGTGGGTAAACTAACTCCGAGGTCACTCAGACTTCTCGTTGATCCAAGAGTAGAACTCAAGGAACCCATGTTCAGTGTTGGCATGATGTTAGCACTGATGGGATTTCCCTCCGATCCTGGCAAGCCCGCAACAAATGCAGAACTCACTACGGTGGTTCCGGCAGGGCTACTAAAGCCTCCTGCAAAGGTGGTTTGCACCTGTGTCCTAGCCAAAGAAAGATTTACATTTGAAGCAAGTGGTTCTAGACTCGATGAGTGAACAAGTGAAGTCGTGGGCGGGGGCAGCTGCCTCACTGTGTCGGTACCACCAACCTCCAAGTGAGGAATGGGTACAAGTTGTGGTAAAACCCCGTGAGAAGTTGAAACTACCGTTTGTTGAGAAACGGTAGAGTGGGTGAGTTGGGTTGTGCATTGCATGAGTGGGGATCTCATGTCTTTTTCAATAGGCGGTGGCAACATATGCTCACCCCTAGACGATGTGGCTACCCAGCTAGACTCGGCTTGGAAAGGGGTTTGTACTTCTTTTCTAGCCCCTATCTCACGCTCATCAATTCTTTTGTCTCCCCCAACACTCAACCTCACATCCGATTTTTCAACTAAATCTCCCTCAGCCATCCTTATGTCACCCTGAGCCAACAAAGGACTCGAGCCTCGATCAGGCATATCATCATCATGGTCATCATTGTCATGATCATCATCATCATGGTCATCATCAGCATTTGCTTCAATACTATCTTCAGATGAGGAGTCATATCCCATAAGTCGTTGAAGACGTTGTGCCAACTCATTCGGAGAGTAGCACTGTGCATCTGAGATATCCACCAACGGTTGAGACAACTCAAGTAACGACTCTGCAACCTCCTCTATGTCAGGAAAATCACCCACAAATTGCTCATTGACCGGAGATAGAGCAAAATCATCCATCTCAGCCTCCACATTCGCGTGCAAAATAGGGGACGTAGCTCCGTGCTCATCTTCGAGGGTAGCAAACACATCATCCATCTGAACCGCTGAACTTATTTGACCAAGTTGAACTGCTACATTGAGAGTGGATGAGTGAGCTAGCTGATCAGAATGGACCCCACCGGTACCCCTCTCGGTATTTTCCCTCAACACACCCTGACCAAGATCCCGTGATCGTTGGTCCCTAGGAACTATACCCTCACCACTAGGAACTATGACACCTTGGGTAGGTCCCTCCGGCTCTGGTTGGACCATAGGTGGAAACCTAGCCCTATACGCTCTCACACACGCCACATTTTGATCAGCTTACTCTAAAAGTTCAGAAAATAACGGAACCTCCGGAGGAAACGCCTTCTTCGGATATCGAATAGACTGCATGTCATGGATCTTGACCTTTTCCGCATCTGACCGTCGCGGAATATCTTGATTCTGACGCATTGCACTTGCAATAATAGTACTGAGAAACCTCGGGTATGGCAGGTGCTTTTGCTTTTTCGCTAGAAGCTCCTTCAGATCGTAAAAAATCAACGAAGCATAATCATAATGCTTGTTGAATAAGACTCCATAAAATAGAACCAAAAAGGATTGCGTCGCCGTGTCTTGAGCCGTCCGCTTGCCAGTCAAACATCTACTGAGAATTGTGAACAAGGTGTTGTATGTCGGAGGTAAGTGGGATTTGTTGAACTGAGATGGGGCATTGATCGCCTGCAGGTGACCAACGGATTCAACACCAGCCATTGCAACTTCCAATGATGCAAATGGTTCAAACTGATTTGCATTTGGACGACTATTCGCTTCCGGAAAGCCTAGTACACGGCGAAACTTGTTGACTCCAAAACTGATGTTGTAGTGATCTAGCTTAGCCGTAAAATGATGATTCCCCGGATCAGCATGAAATTGCAGCGTGTGCCATACTTGTTGCACATATATCAAAGGAACTTCAACTGTCTGTGTAAGTACAGTGTACAGTGGATGATTTCGTAAAATGGCAGTAATCACCGGAGCCTTCAGAGATGCATTTGGATTGAAAGGAACATTGTTCGATATCGATGGTTGATATAACGACGGACGAAGCAGTTGTCTATCCGCATCAACATTCGGATTACGTGGAGATGATTGTACTGAGATAATATCTGAGATCGCCATATCATCGGAGTCTGGGAAATTGTAATCTTCCATTTCTGTAATTCATAAAAATCATTAGATTTATCTTTTATGCTTAGATTTTACGAAAAAACAAATTTACGTGTGAAAAAAGAAATTCACACAGTGTGGGACTTGAGAAAAAAAAATGTACCAATAGAAAGACCATTGTTCAAAATAATGAACTTTTATTGTTTTAAATATATATAAGCCTTCCATTTGTTTAAAATTTTAAACTTCAATTAACCATGTTTTTAACCAATATGTTGCATGTTCTTAATAATGAAGGACTTATACATATTATGTTTACTAAGTTCAATACATTGTAGAGTTGAAGGTCAATCTTAAGGTCAAAAATATGAAGTCCAATGTCTCAAGTCCTTATGATCCGGAACAACGGGTCATTCACACGTTTAGGTTTAAGATATCAAGAATACAATCCCGAGATGTTAACCCGTGTTTTAAGATAAGTTGATACAAACATTTTTAACCTACTAGCCTAATCGGTATATGACCGAGTGAATACCTATAGGCTTCGTAGAACCCTGGATACGTATACAAAACACACACGACACAAAAATACAAGGCAGGTTCTTGAACTTGACAGCAGCAACTTGAATAGATCCGCACGAGTTTGAAATTCCAGAAAGATTGGAATTGAAAGGATTATGTGCAAGACAGTAATTAGGATCACTATGTCCAATGTTATAAGACACTAGTGGGTCACACTGCTACACACCCAACCCGAGACCTATTGGATTTATCGTGTGGAAATAATTAATTAAGTTTAATTATTTGATAGAGAGAAAGGAATAAATAATAAATTGTTTATTTATTATTTATCAGATAAATATAATTACTTGATTAACAAGTTTGAGTTAATTAAGGAAATTATTGTGGATAGTTATTTATGGATTGGGATTCTTAATATGATTACCATAATTACCTATATAAATATAGGGTTAGGGTAATAGAATTATAACACTGATTTCATAATTACTTTCTCGCCAAGAATCCCAAATCTCTCTCTCTCTCTTTCTTGTCGCGTTGACACACACACACACACCGGGAGGTTTTTCCGATCAAATCCTAGGCGGTCTAGCAGCCAGTCTCACGGTGGTGCAGTAGCGGTGTATCCCTCACTAGCTTCCGGAGAAAAGTTTGGATCGCTAAAGGTAAACGCGAGAAAACCCCCTTGATAGATTTGTGTCTGTTAAATTACGGTTGGATCTTTGTTCGGGTTTTTGTTTTATCCGCTGCGTTTATTCGTTTATACGTTTTTATCTGTTTATCCGACCCGATAAAACCCAACAGTGGTATCAGAGCCACTTCCGTATATTTATCAGATCTGTTTTAGTTTTTTGATAAAAGTTGGTTTTTGGTAAAAATCTAATTTTCCGGTAAAATTTTGATTTTTGGATTAATCCCGAGACTTGTGGCAATCGGCGGTGGAACGGTGGTGATAAACCGACCGAACCACCGAACCGATCGCCGGACGAATCCCCGATGGACCACCGGAAGCGAAGCCGTGAACCACCACCGAAGCCGCGATTGGCAACGGTGGTGGTGGCTGTTTTTTTGGGTCTCGTCGCAAACCACCACCGAAGCCACGATTGGCAACGGTGGTGGTGGCTGTGTCCATCGCAAACCACCACACCGCCGAAGCCTCGATCGGCGACGGCGGTGGTGGTCGTTCCTCGCCAAAACCGTAAACCACCCACCACCAATTCGGTGGCGGTGGTCGATCTCAGTCTCGACACCACCAGCCACCAAAGCCGCGATCGGCGATGGTGGTGGTGGTCGTCCGAACACCACAGAGCCGCACCACCGGTCGGCTAGGGCAGCCGCGGTGGTGGCGGCGGTTTCTGATTGTTTTCGGGGCGGCGGCGGTGGCGTTTGCGTCATCGTCGCACGCCGGCGACGATTAGGCGGCGGTGGTGGCGTTTTTGCTTCATCGCCGTTCGCGACGATGGTGTTACGGGGCAGCGGCGGTGGCGTTCGTTTGGCGTCGCTGTCGTGTGCCAGTTCCGGGCAATCGACGACCGACCACGTCGCGGCGGTTGTCGATGGCGGATATAATCGGTGATATTTTTTGGTTCCGGTAAAACCGTGATGGTCAAGACACGATAATCACTAAAGTTTAACGGATCAAACTTTTTGGGATTGGGATTATCATTATCCTTTAATTGTTTTCGGGATAATTATCAAATTCGAATTAGGAACTCTTTTCGAATTAGGATGAGTTTTAATTAGTATTTTAAAACTTTAATATAATCCAGTTTGGATTATTGCAAAAACCAGTCTTATCAAAAACAGTTTTGTCTCAGTTTAATTCTTTAAACTGTTTAGTTGTCATAGCCAAGCCCTTTTGACCTATGGTTGTGTTCTTTATTGTGGTATTTTATTGCTTTATATAATTATTTTGGTAAGGGAGGCCTGCGTGCCATTTGCAACCCTTTTATGTAATAGTTAAAATTAGTTTCGTTAAATCTGAAGACGGAGTTTCACGGAGACACGACCGGAGATGTTGGAGCCAGTGGGAGCACCAAGATTTCATGCCTTGTGGTTGTTTAGTCACATAGGATTTTGGACCGTCAGTTCTCGTGTTGGCTCACGAGACTGACAATAGATCTGGGCAAAAGCTATGACACTGTCTTGTTTTTATCTGCGTGGTTGATTATAATTGCTTAGTCTTAGATAAAAACCAAATTTTATGAAATCAGATTAAAGAGTTCGATTACAGTTTGTTTTTTGAACCAGTCTTTTTCAAAACTAAAAACTGGCTAAATCCTTAGGAAAATCTTAGATCAGTTAGTGTGATCCATTTGTGGACACCTTTGGCGTAAGGTACGTTGGGGCTCGAAGGAGTCGAACCTTTAGCACCCACGTTCAAACCCCAAGCTGAAGGGGGTGAAAAGACTCTGCGATATCGGGGGGTACCGACCAGAGTACATCCAGTTCAAAATGGTGCGATCTATTTTGGTAGTTGTTACAACTCACCGGGTGGTACCGGGCCAAAACACACTAGAGGGACTAAATATGCACGGATTCAAGTATCCGATGTCCCGACGATCTAGAAGTCGTATCTTCGTTTAAAGATGCGATTGGTATAAGGCGTTACCTACCAGAAATAGCATGGATTGGCTTGCGTGAGCAAACCGCCTGTCAATTCATGTGAAATATGGATTCTAGTCTAATATAATTATTGTTCTAAGGTAATAATTTATTAGAAATACAATCAGATGACTAAATCGGAATTTTATATTTATCTGTAGATGTCTGCTATTATCTTTTATTCACCTGAGGAATCTCTCCGCCTGATAATGGGGAAATGGAAGCTTACAGGCCAAAATTTTCCAGTCTGGAAAATGCACCTTGACAACATCTTGGATGCACAGGGTAAGCGGTACGTGATAGAGAAACCCGCTTCACGACCCAGTTGCAATGCTCCTGAAAAGGACTTTGCTGAATACTTCAAATTCATGGCTGACGAATCTGATGTGATGTCGATTCTGTCCTTTTCTACCTCACCCGAGTTTACTACTGATTTGAGGGTTAGATATTGCCATGAGGTCGTGAAGAATATAGAGAACCAGGTGGGTTTCTATAAGAAGAGTGGGAAGTATCTGATCATGAAAGAGATCTATTCTCTGAAACTGGAAAAAGGTCAATCTGTTAAAGAGCATCTCCTAGAGATAAGGAAGCTCTTTAAAAGTTTGTCACGCATGGGATACAAAGTAGTCCAGGAGGAACTTGTGCATCTCATGTGGTTCTCCCTCACTGATGAGATACGTAACACAGTTAGTGCATACATTGGAGAATCAAAGAGAGACGTGGCAAAGCTTCATGAGGATATTTTGGCCAGTTTGGAGCCGAAAACTTCAGCATCTGCTGACCTCATGGACACGGATTGGATTGACGAGCTGGGAGATCTGAGTTGCCCAGAATGCGGTAGCAAGGATATTTGTGCTCACTCGATGGACATCGACCAGCTAGACATCGGTTTACCCGATGCACCAGGTATCTTTATGATAGACTGTTTGATCACTTCTTATGAATCATGGGTACTTGATACAGGCAGTGGTAATCACATTTGTAATCATTTACAGGGATTCAAAAGAAGGGAGATGCTGGGGAAGGACCGTTCGAACCTAAGAGTCGGCGAAGGCCAGATGCTTGTAGCTGAGTCTATAGGGTCTTACAGTCTTAGTTTACCCTCGGGTCTAGTATTGGAACTTGAAAATTGTTACTATGTTCCTAGAATGATCAAAAATGTTATTTCTTTCGATTTACTTGTAGACCAAGGTTTTTATTATAAATATGATTATAAACTTATTTCTTGCTTTAAAAATGATATCTTTTATTTCAAAGCAACTCCCTCTAATGGTCTATATGTGTTAAATCTACAAGAAAATAGAGAAGTCTATCATATAAGTAAACGATCCAAGAATATTGAGGATCAGACTTACCTCTGGCATTGTCGTCTAGGTCACATAAACAAGAAACGCATAGAGAAACTCCAGAAAGGAGGACTCCTTGGGTCTTTCGATTTTAAACCCTTTGACAATTGCGAATCTTGTTTATCCGGCAAGATGACAAAGCAACCCTTCAACAAAGATAATGAAAGGGCAAATGATTTGTTGGGAATTATACACACAGATGTGTGTGGTCCCTTCAGTCATGAAGCTAGAGGAGGATACCGGTACTTCATCACTTTTACTGACGATTTCAGTAGATATGGTTATGTCTACTTGATGAGACATAAATCTGAAGCCTTTGAAAGATTTAAGGAATTTCAGAATGAAGTACAGAATCAACTTGACAAGAAGATCAAGTTCCTAAGGTCAGATCGAGGTGGGGAATATCTGAGTCAGGAATTTAACAATCATTTGATAGAATGTGGGATTGTTTCACAACTCACACCTCCGTACACACCCCAGATGAATGGTGTGTCAGAAAGGAGAAACCGTACCTTGCTTGATATGGTAAGATCAATGATGTGTCGTTCCTCACTACCAGAGTCATTTTGGGGACATGCGCTCGAAACAGCGGCCCACATACTGAACAAAGTGCCAACTAAATCGGTAGAAAAGACACCATATGAAATTTGGACAGGCAAGAAACCAAAATTGTCTTTTCTAAAGATTTGGGGTTGTGAAGTATATGTCAAGAGACCAACTTCTGAAAAACTCAAACCCAAATCAGATAAGTGCTTCTTCGTAGGATATCCCAAGACTACTGTGGGATACTACTTCTACAATCCTACCGAGAACAAAGTCTTTGTAGCTCGGGGAGGTGATTTTCTGGAGGATAAGTTCCTCAATACAGAGGATACCAGGAATGATGTAGATCTACAGGAGGTAGAGGAAGATGACACTTCACCGATAGTTGAGCCAGTTGCTCAACAAGAATATGTTGAGACTCAACCGGAAACGGTTGAGGAGGTGCAAACACAGGACCTTCGCAGATCCACTAGGATAAGGCAAGAGCCAGATAGGTATCTTGGGTTCTTAGTCTCTCAGGATGATGGAGACTTGAATGAACCGACCTCCTATGGAGAAGCTGTATCAGGCAGTGAGTCTGAACAATGGCAGGAGGCCATGAAGGCTGAGATGCAGTCCATGTACGACAACCAAGTATGGGAGTTGACAGATTTACCCCAACACTGTAGGGCTGTTGGACGTAAATGGGTTTTCTAGAAGAAAACTGACATGGACGGTAATGTGCACACCTTTAAAGCTAGACTGGTAGCAAAAGGTTTCACGCAAACTCATGGTATTGACTATGATGAAACTTTTTCACGAGTAGCAATGTTAAAGTCTATTAGGATCTTGATGGCCATTTCAGCGTACTTCAATTACGAGATTTGGCAGATGGATGTTAAGACGGCCTTCCTGAACGGGAAGTTGACAGAAGACGTCTATATGGAACAGCCGGAAGGTTTCATAGATCCAAAGAATCCTAATAAAGTGTGCAAATTGTTGAAATCCATATATGGATTAAAACAGGCATCTAGAAGTTGGAACTTACACTTTGATGAGCGAATCAAAGAATTTGGTTTTGCCAAGAGTGAGTTTGAACCATGTGTTTACACAAAGTTCAGTGGGAGCATAGTAACCTTCTTGGTCTTATATGTAGATGATATTCTACTCATTGGAAATGACGTACCAACTTTACAGAGTGTAAAGACTTGGTTAAGCAAGTGTTTCCAAATGAAAGACCTTGGAGAAGCCGCCTATATACTTGGTATAAAGATCTATAGGAATAGATCTAGACGGCTTATCGGGCTTAGTCAAAGTACATACATTGACAAAATCCTGAAACGATTCAGGATGGACGAATCCAAGAAAGGATTTATCCCAATGCAGCATGGCATAGTGCTAAGCAAAGCACAGTGTCCTGTTTCTAGTGAAGATCAGGACAAGATGAAATTGATCCCATATGCTTCAGCGATAGGATCAATTATGTATGCCATGTTATGTACAAGGCCCGATGTTGCTTACTCGATAAATGTTACGAGCAGATACCAGCAGAACCCAGGTGAAGCCCATTGGGTGGCTGTCAAGAACATTCTCAAGTACATGAGACGCACAAAAGAAATGTTCTTGGTCTTTGGAGGATCTGAAGACGAGATTAGCGTCACAGGCTACACTGACGCTAGTTTTCAGACCGACAAAGATGATTTTAGATCACAGTCAGGATGTGTATTTACCCTAAATGGAGGCGCGATCTCGTGGAAGAGCTCGAAGCAAGATACCATAGCGGATTCCACTACAGAGGCAGAGTACATTGCAGCATCAGACGCGGCAAAGGAAGCTGTCTGGCTCAGGAGTTTTATCACGGATCTAAGAGTTGTAGCCAGTATCTCTAGACCCATTGATATTTACTGTGATAACTCTGGGGCAGTAGCGCAAGCGAAGGAGCCCAGAGAACATCACAAGTCGAGACATGTACTCAGGAAATATCACCTCATCCGAGAGATTATTGGAAGAGGAGATGTGAGAATATGCAAGATTCCGACGGATGAGAACGTTGCAGATCCGCTAACAAAGCCTTTAGCTAGAGCAAAGCATGAGGGCCATACTAGTTCCATAGGAATGCAGTACCTGGATACTAGTAGTTAGTTTATGTTATCGATTATCAATGTAATTTTTGAAACATTATAGTTTATTTCACAGTGTGTTGGAAATAAAGAGATACTATTTTAAAGATGTTTCAAGAAAAATTACTTTTCGCATATTTAAGGTTATCCATGATTTTTCACGAGTTCGTAAAAATCTAAATCTCCGTAGCAACTTATTGAGATGGGAATCTCAGTAGGGTTATAACGCTATTATGAAGTGTTTAATATACAGTTGATATAGTTAGACATTCATAGATACTTATCAGAGTGAATAGGTATTGGATGTGACCAGTTTCAAGTCTGCTTCATGGAGCCTTTGTCATAAGCATTGACTTGATGATAGGTTGTCCTTTGACCTGAGATATCTGGTCTATGATCATGAGGACTACTGTACTCTTAGCATGCTCTAACGCCGCACCGTAACTGGGTGGTCATAAGGGGTATGACTAGATGCAGCGGAAGCCGTGGTTGTAGATGCGGATAGTCAAGATGGGATTTACACCTCCCACATGGGAGAGATATTTCTGGGCCCCCTGACGATTAAGATTGGCAGAAATGCGTGGCCACGCTCGGATAGAATAACAGTGGGTTATTTAGAAGATCCGTTACTGCAGGCAATCGAGATCAGAGTCAGGAAATACTTGAGTTTATGATTGAACTATCTCAGCTCCATGTCAAAACTCACTTTAAAATATCGTGTGTAAAAGGAATGAACCTGTGTACAATTCAAATATGAATCGTATCTCTGGCTATAAGAGATCTTATAACCTGGTTAACCTAAGTGTCTGGCTAGGGACCTCCTTAGGCTAATAGTGACAGTTAAGTTACTTGTCTGGCACAAGTGGGAGTCTGAAAGGATTATGTGCAAGACAGTAATTAGGATCACTATGTCCAATGTTATAAGACACTAGTGGGTCACACTGCTACACACCCAACCCGAGACCTATTGGATTTATCGTGTGGAAATAATTAATTAAGTTTAATTATTTGATAGAGAGAAAGGAATAAATAATAAATTGTTTATTTATTATTTATCAGATAAATATAATTACTTGATTAACAAGTTTGAGTTAATTAAGGAAATTATTGTGGATAGTTATTTATGGATTGGGATTCTTAATATGATTACCATAATTACCTATATAAATATAGGGTTAGGGTAATAGAATTATAACACTGATTTCATAATTGCTTTCTCGCCAAGAATCCCAAATCTCTCTCTCTCTCTTTCTTGTCGGCGTTGACACACACACACACACCGGGAGGTTTTTCCGATCAAATCCTAGGCGGTCTAGCAGCCAGTCTCACGGTGGTGCAGTAGCGGTGTATCCCTCACTAGCTTCCGGAGAAAAGTTTGGATCGCTAAAGGTAAACGCGAGAAAACCCCCTTGATAGATTTGTGTCTGTTAAATTACGGTTGGATCTTTGTTCGGGTTTTTGTTTTATCCGCTGCGTTTATTCGTTTATACGTTTTTATCTGTTTATCCGACCCGATAAAACCCAACAGGAATTGTGAATCGAAACAAACGTTTTTATAGGATAGAATGTAAACTGATATCTTAGTCATGATGACAAGGACACGTGGCAGTCCACAATTGGACCTACCATGTCTCGAGCGGTAAATCAGGTTTTCAAAAATCTGCTCGAGACAGGTGAACCGGCTCGAGATACGTATCTCGAGTGTATGTCTCGAGTCCCACTCGAGTTACTTTCAACAGAATACAAACAAATGAAAAACCAAGACTCGAGATGAATGACTCGAGTTAGGTGACTCGAGTTAAATGACTCGAGATACATGACTCAAGTTCATGGTGTATAACAGAAATAACTACCTCACACACGAGTTGGATGACTCGAGTTGTGTAACTCGAGTTGCTCAATAAGAATGGCTCGAGTAGTGTGACTCGAGTAGTATGGCTCGAGTAGTGTGACTCGAGTTGTATGGCTCGAGTAGTGTGACTCGAGTTATATGGCTCGATTAGCGTGACTCGAGTTATATGGCTCGAGACAAATGGCTCGAGTTACATGAGTCGAGTTGTGTGTGCTCATGATTAATGACTCGAGATGTATGTACTTGACTTGAGTCAAATGGCTCGAGTAGCATGACTCGAGTTGAATGTGCTCGTGACTCGAGTTGTGTGTGATCAAGTTGATTGACTCGAGTCAAATGGATCGAGTAGCAAGACTCGAGTTGAATGTGCTCGTGATTGACTCGAGTCAAATGACTCAAGTAGCATGACTCGAGTTAAATGTGCTCGATGTGTGTGACTCGAGTGAAATGGCTCGAATTGGTTTATTCGAGTTGCTTAACTCGAGATGGATGGCTCGAGTAGTGTAACTCGAGTAGTGTGTGCTCGAGTTGTGTGACTCGAGTTATATGACTCGAGTTGTGTGACTCGAGTTGTGTGCTCGAGTTGTGAGACTCGAGTTGTATGATGCTAGTTGTGTGTGCTCGAGTTAATGTCTCGAGTTGAATGACTCGAGTTGAATGACTCGAGTTGTTTGGCTCGAGATGTGTGGCTCGAGATGTGTGACTCGAGTTGTGTGACTCAAAAAACACTACTGAAGCACAAGGCTCGAGTAACTTGTAACGTTCACATCTCGAGTCAATTACTCCCCCTACGATGAAACATCTGTAATACTCCCCCTAAAACTGTGTATACCTGAATTTACCTGTTCGAAGCAAAAACCACAGCAACTGTACTCACCTGTATCAGATAAGCTCCCCCTTGACAAAACCATATACTCAGAAGAAACAAAGACATTAGGAATCATAAGGAAAAAGAATGAGAAAAATACCAAAAACAATCAACTTGAAACTAAAACAACAAAAGAAACAAATAAACTACATTTCAAAATATACATAGAAGTTCAATGACCATACTGAATTCAGTATTCCATTATACTGCTATGTATAAGAAGAAATACAGATTATACGATCTTTTTGTCAATCATACCAAGTCTAGAGATGAGAAATTTAAAACGTTTCTCATCTAGAGCCTTAGTAAACAGATCAGCAAGTTGATATTCAGTATTTACAAAATACAGCTCTATATTTTCTTTTTCCACATTGTCCTTTAAGAAATGATACCTGATATCAATGTGTTTGGTTTTCGAGTGTTGAACCGGATTAGCGGAGATGGCAATTGCACTCTTAGAATCACAATAGATGGGAATCTTTTTGTATTCAAGACCATAATCACGAAGTTGCGACTGCATCCAAAGTACTTGCGAACAGCAACTCGCAGCAGCAACATATTCAGATTCCGCAGTAGAAGTAGAGACACATTGTTGCTTTTTAGAAGCCCATGAAACCAACTTATTTCCCAGGAATTGCAAATGACCTGATGTACTCTTCGTGTCCATATTGCAGCCTCCATAATCAGCATCAGTATACGCTTGTAGCTCAAATCCAAGACCTTTTGGATACCAAATGCCATAATAGGGAGTCCCCTTTAAGTATCGAAAAATACGCTTAACTGCAGCTAAGTGAGACTCCTTTGGTTTGGCTTGATATCTAGCACACACACATGTTGCAAACATGATATCAGGTCTGCTGGCAGTGAGATACATTAAAGAACCAACCATACTTCGATAATTCCGCAAATCTACATCCTTTCCTTCATGATCTGGGCCAATTGAATTACCCGTAGCCATTGGAGTTCCTATCGAATGACATCCAGACATATCATACTTCTTCAGTAAATCAAAGATATACTTGGATTGATTTATGAAGATGCCATCTGAAAACTGTCGCACTTGAAGACCAAGAAAGAAATTAATCTCTCCCATCATACTCATTTTAAATTCTTCAGTCATGACATTCTCAAACTTTTTACACAACTCCCGACTAGTTGATCCAAAAATAATGTCATCAACATAGATCTGAATGACCACAATATGTTCGCCTTCCTTCATCAAGAACAATGTTGAATCCACCGAACCTTTCTTGAAACCTTGGAAAGTAGATGTTTAGACAACTCCTCATACCAAGCACGTGGTGCCTGCTTTAAGCCATATAAAGCCTTGTCTAGAACATAGACATAATCTGGATGTTCTTTATTTACAAATCCTTCTGGTTGAGCTACATAGACTTCTTCTTTCAAATGACCATATAGAAATGCTGTTTTGACATCCATTTGAAAAACAGTGAAATCTTTGTAAGCAGCATATGCCAGAAACATACGAATAGCTTCAAGTCGAGCAACAGGTGCAAAAGTTTCATCGTAATCAATGCCCTCTTGTTGACGATAACCTTTGGCCACAAGCCGAGCTTTGTTACGAACAATTATGTTATTCGCATCTTTCTTATTTTTGAATATCCACTTCGTATCAATAACTGATTTAGACTCAGGTAACTTGACCAACCGCCATACTTTTAAAGCCTCAAACTGATTGAGTTCCTCTTGCATAGCAGTAACCCAATCAGAATCTTGTAAAGCATCAGATACACGTGTTGGTTCAATGTTACTCAAAAATACAGAAAAGTTGCACTCATTTGCAGAAGCAGCTCGTGTTTGAACACCA
Source organism: Centaurea solstitialis (assembly GCA_030169165.1). Classification (NCBI taxonomy): domain Eukaryota; kingdom Viridiplantae; phylum Streptophyta; class Magnoliopsida; order Asterales; family Asteraceae; genus Centaurea; species Centaurea solstitialis. The sequence continues at coordinate 194,684 of JARYMX010000015.1, forward strand.
GAAGTAGGATCACCAATGATCAGATCAATAGGATGATCCTTTGTCCATTTGGCAGTATGTGGTAAAGGTGTTTGATTATTTACAGAAGATGGTTCCAAGATATTGTCAGTTGATGTAGGATGCATAGTAAGTGGTTCATGCCCTTCAGGAATAGAATCATTATGAACAACTTCATGAGAAGACGACTGATCATGAGAATCTATGATAATATCTGGATGAGAAGTATCCATAACTATGGGAGATGATGAAGGTGAGGAGACAATACTAGGAAGATCTGAACATGGTATAGATGATGTGGGAGAAACTTCAGATGAGGGAGTAGTCGAACTCGAAGGAGTAGATGAGATACCTACATTAGACGAAGATATTTGATTAGTACCGTACAAGTCATCATAAAAATACTCAAACAAACTGTCTAACTCAGTGGATGTAGCGGGAGGATCAATGGAGCTAGTTGTGGATGAAGACGCATCTGTAAACACAACATTGTTAGACACAGTATCTGTATTGGAAGATACAGTTGAAGACAATTCAACAAACGGATCAAATCTAACATTTACACTTTCATACACAACTCTTGACTTTTTATCAAAAACGCGATAAGCAACTGAACAATCTGAATATCCCACAAAAATCATCTCATCAGACTTAGGTCCAAACTTTCCCCGATTCTCGGTTTCATTAAGAACAAAACAAGGACACCCAAACACTTTAAAATAATCAATATTTGGAATTCTTCCAAACAAAACATGATAGGGTGTTTTTCCAAATCTCCGATGAATAATAGACCGATTTTGTGTGTAACACGCAGTATTCACAGCTTCAGCCCATAGGTACTGAGGTAATTGACTTTGAGCCAACATAGACCGAGCTGCTTCAACTAACGTACGATTACGACGCTCAACTACACCATTTTGTTCAGGAGTTCGTGCGGCAGAAAAAGTTTGAGTAATTCCTAATGAATTGTAAAAACCTTTTAATACTTGATTTTTGAACTCCGTCCCATTATCTGATTTGACAGTCTGAACAGGTAGTTTAAGTTGTACTTGAACAGCTTTGATGAAATTTATTATTAAATTCGAAGTTTCATCTTTTGTTTTCAAAAACCTTGTCCAAGTATATCGTGAATAATCATCAACGATGACTAAAACATATTTTCTACCTGCTAGACTGACAGTTTTCATTGGGCCACACAGATCCATATGGATTAAACTCAACGGAGATTTGGACCCTTGTTCAGGTTTTGGGGGATGAGATGCTCTTTTCATTTTTCCTTGAGCACAACCTGAGCACATTTGATCGGGTTCAAACTTGATCATTGGAATGCCAGAAACTAACCTTTCTTTGACCAGTCTGTCAAGATATCTGTAATTCAAATGAGACAATCGACGATGCCAAAGTAAAGATTGATGAGATGACTTCTGAGTGATGAGACACTGAGATTTCTTTGCAAGCATATGTCAAAGTTTGATCGTATAGAGATTAGTTTTCCGAGTGCCAACTAATAATTCTCTACCCCATTCAGTTCTGACAGCACATCGACGTTTATTAAAATTTACCTCTAAATCTTTATCACAAAATTTGCCAATACTGAACAGGTTATGATTCAAACCTTCGACATGTGCTACATTATTGATTGTAATATCCTTACACACAATATCTCCATGACCCACAACTGGTGACAGTTCATTATTACCAAATTTGACTGAGCCTCCATATTCTTCTTTGTAATTAGACAGAAGCTCTTTCCTCCCAGTCATATGTTTGGAACACCCAGAATTGAGGTACCATTTATGACTGGCCTGCAATGAGGAAATCAGATGGATTTAGGAACCCATTTTAAAATGGGTCCACTCCGTGCATTACTCTTAAAAGTACAAGCTATTGAATCCCAGTAATACTTTGTTCCTCTAAGCATATTAAAAACATGAAATGGAACATATGTAGGAACAGAAGAACGAAGAGTCGTAGAGAAATTAGATTTAGTATGATGTATATTCTGTGAAGAACGTGAAGCATGAGAAACTGAAGAAACAGATGTAGACCTTTTATTCATATAATTGAATTTGGAAGGTACATTATTTTTAGAATTCAGTTTGTTTCCCACACTAAACTTGCTATTTGCATATTTCATACTAAAATCTAATTTCTTAACATTTCTCTTCGCTGACCTCTTCTTTCTTGACTTCTCAAGGCTCACACTGTTGGAACTTCCTGTAGAAGGATTAGTACAGATATCAAAAGGTTTCAACTTAGGTTGAACAGTTGTAATGACTTGTTCAGTGTCCTCAGGAACCACCATGTTCGGATTTTGCTTTTTCAAATCAATGTGATGCTGGAATTTCCGTAACATAGATTTTACTCCCTGAGAGAACTGAACATTGTTGATGTATGCATGAGTGACTGGAGTATGAACAATCTTTTGGTTTTTCCCAGCATAGTGATGACCTTCTTCATATATAGACAGTCTTTCAACTAGTCTATCATAGTTTTTGGTTAAGGTTACACATTTGCTGTTCCAAAATATTGTATCACACTTTTGACGAGAAAGTTCTGTCTTTAACTGTTTAATTGTGTTTTGAAAACTATGCTTTTCCTTGTCATGTTTCTTTTCTAAATAAGAGATTTCGTCATGAAAATGACAAACTTTTGATCTTGTTGCTGAGTACACAGGTTCAGAATTTTCAAGAGATAGCTTCTTTGATTCCTTTGAAGATTCACCCAATTCACTATCACTTTTTGACAAATCAGTTGAAGATAACCCATTTGTCGGTGTTGTTGAAGATGACGGAGCAGTAGATATTTCATCAATTATGGGTTGTTTTGAATTAACAGAATTAAAATCATAAGGAACCTCAACATCATCAGTTGACATTGCTGAGGGTTCTTTGTATTCAAATAACCTTTATTATTAACAACACGAACAACTTTTTCTTGCTCATCATCAACACCCTCTTTCAGATTTTGGTTTAACCCAGAATTATCTTGAGAAGAATTTCTGGTTTCTACTGATGTTGACACATTACAAATTAAATCATTTAGAATTTCTGATACCAGTGAAATTGGTTCAGAATCAACATCAGTAGTATTCCAATGAATAAAATTCTTTGACTTAGTTAACAAATTTGAGTTCTGAATTTTCAAATCTGCAATTTGCTTCTCAAGCTCTGAAACTTTACATTCCAACTCCTTGGTTGATATGTATGGTTTCACAATATTGTTTGATAATTCTGGGTATACAAAATATACTGGATCATCCTTAATTGAATTGGATTTAATCTTCAGAGTATCATCATTATACACAAACTTGACCCTATGATATTTAGAATCATGGTACAGAGGATCATGTAGTTTCATATGTTGCATCTCTGAAAATTCTTCTTTCATTTGAAAATCTTTTAACGAAGGAAACCTCTTACTCATTAACATGCTTGTAAGGTCATAACATGCTGCATTTTCTTTAAGAGCTTTTTGCAAATGATTTGGATTTTTAACTCCAAGGGTCTTTTTCAAATAATTTGGATTTGTGTACCCAAGACCTTCTTTGGAGTAATAATCTCTAAACTCAACTTGTTTATTCAAGAAAATTGTATGCTCAGTTTGACCTATCTTATGAAGTTTAAAATCAAGATCTGAAATCATCTTATTTAGCTTAGAAACATTTTCTTTTTCCACACTCAAGCTGATGGTTAAAAAATCAATTTCCAGCTTTTGTGACTTATGTTCAGCTCGAATTGTCTCAAACTCATTCACTGATTGTTGCAATTGTGCACATTGAGAACTTAATTGTTCTTTTTGTTGCAACAAATCAGTAATTTCGTTAGTTTGTTTTAAAATGACAAGTTCGAGGTCTTTATTTTTGTTATGAATTAATGTTGTCACTTCAAGCATTTTTCTATTATGATCATCAAGAGAGACAGAACGTACCGTTGAAGTTTCTCCTTCACTCTCTATTTCTTCATCAGATTCTGATTCTTCCTCCATTAAGCCCATAAAACACATCTACGCTTGATCATCATTGTCAGAATAATCCAGCCATTCTTCATCATCAGCCATCAACACCAATCCTTGTTCTTGCTTCTCTGCTAGTTCCAACTTCTTCCTCAGCAGTTCCACTTTCGACATCTTAGTAGTACACCCTTTAGCAATATGACCTATCTTTCCACACTTATAGCATGTAATACCAGCTTGGCCTTTCTTTTCCTCTGTTTTCTCTGGAGTATCTTTGACAACCTCCTCTTTCTTTGTTGCATATCTGTCAACATACTGATTTTCAACTCGAGGAGGATATCCTTGTGAACTTTGCATGTAGTTTCTGTTAAAACCTCGTCCACCTCTTGTAGAAAATCTTCTGTTGTTTGACCCAGACCTATTATAATACTTCTTCTTATAAGCCTCAGTTAGACTCAATAAGCTTTGCAGCATTTGATCTCTTTCATCTTCATCATATTCATCCTCATCCTCTTCTTCCTCATCTTCAAATACTTCCAACACTTTAGCTTTCCCTTTCTTTACTTTCTTCTTTGCTTTCTCCTTTTCAGCAAGCAATGCCATAGAATCAGCTTCAGACTTTTCTTTCTTCTTTCTTTCAGCAGCAATTTCGTTCACCTCTTCCTCGAACAATAACAAATTCTCATACACTTCATAAACTTTCAACTCATTTAAAACTTTGTGTTGCTTCACAAATCTTGAAAATTGCTTCCAGTCTGAAGACAAGTTGTTGATGAACTTCACAATGTAATCCATTTCTGATCGAATGATATTATTTTTCTTCATATCATTCATCAGTTCTACAAACCTGTCATAAGTCTCTTCTAGTGTTTCATCCTCCTTCATTCTAAAATTTTCATACCTATCCATCAAATTAGTTACCCTCATTTGATTTCCGACCTTAGAACCCATCATTATCTTTTGTAGCTGATCCCAAATTGTAACACCCCGCTAAAGCGGAACCGCGAGGTGTGACAGTTAAGATTTCATCGCGATAGGAGATAAACCACACCAATCATTCATAATATAAATTAAAATAGTTTAAAAAGTATTACAACCCAACCATAATTCAAGTTTTACAGACTTAAACAAAATAGACATTGTCTTGATTGGTGAACACAACATTCCACTAAAGACCTGATCAAACTTTCGGATTTCCTGAAAAGCATGTTAAACAAGTGTCAACTACAAGAGTTGGTGAGTTCACAGGTTTTATAGATGCAAAACAGTTATGTACAATATCCATTCCGATAAGACGTTTATTCGCAATATGTTTTGTAACCAGTTTGGTGAATCAGTTCATTCACCCCAAAAATAGCAGTTTGGTATCAAACAGTGAGTAAATTTTCCAAGTGATGTGTTAATTACATGATATGCATTAGTGAGTTACTATAATCCTTCATTTTATGACATAGCTACGCCCCTATCCAACCTTGCCGGGGGAAAACTAATTCCAGCCGGGGTGAACATTTTTCAATACAGTGCACCTATTACTCGTCAGTTCTAGGTGGGTATGTCAATCCAAATAGCGCTATCCACTTGTATCATAGGCCCAATTTGTAAGGGTTAATAGTAGTGCAGGGGACATTTTCATTTTTGTGCTCACTATATCATGTTTCAACATATCATAATTTAGCTCACATTGCATTTCATTTCAATTTATTTCGATACTCAAATTCATTTCATTTCAATTTTGTTTCAATACTCAAATTCATTTCATTTCAATTCATTTCGATACTCGAAACACATTTCTATTTCATTTCATTTCAATATACACAAAACATTTCATTTCATTTCATTTCAAGAAAACATTTCATTTCAATAATCACATAACATTTCATCTCATTAACATATTGCATTTCAATTCTCTTTGGTACTAAAAATCCATTTCACAACATTTTCACAATTAAACACATTTATTCATAAGCATGCTTTTCACCCCAAAAACTTCGTAAAAACGGTAAAAATGGGGCTGTGAATGCTCACCTCGGGTGTTTAGTGCAGATTCGTAAGGGTTGATGCGTGACCTAAATCCCGGCTCCGAACTAGGGTCGTCCTATCAAACACGTAATTTTAACATAAGTTCTAGGTCCAACGGTCCTTATCAAAAATCGTACCGAAATCCATATAATGCCATTATATTATTTTTATAGTCCAACCTAATAAAAATTCATTTTGTCACATTTGAAAGTCTTCCAAACATTTTGGAAGTTCAAAGTTTGTAAAATTGGGTTTTTATGAAATTTCCAGAATCTGTCACAAATTTTGAGTTGTAGAAATTGCTACTTTGAACTTAGGTCCTCTAAATATTAAGTCCTTAAATTTTTACCCTCTGAATTAGGGTATGTTAGGAACAATTCCACCAAATTTCACAATTTTTAGAGTTCTTTTACTATTTTTAAATAATTCTACAAAATCAGTGGTACAAGCTGAAATTCCAGAATACCTTTTGGTAAAGTTTAACTCATAGGTAATTCATTACACCACTAATTCACGAATTTCAAAAGGGATTTTCTAACCAACACACATACCAAGCTAATGAGACAAGATTCAAATCATTAGAGTGATTTTTGAGGGAGATATGCCTCTTTGAAGTTGTGCATGTGGTTCTGCCATCATGGGACAGATTGCACTATCAATTTGTTTTCATTGGTTAAACCCTCAAAACTACTCTAAATGACTTGATTTTGGATTCTATAGAAAGCTAACTCAGAATACTTGAGTTTAGAATCAAAAAGTTTGTAGTTTGGATGATTTATCAAGGAGTTATGCATGCATGAATGTGACTCAAGTTCCTGACCAAGTGCTGTTGCACACGAAAATGTTTCAAGATGGTTTGAACTCAAATTTTGGTGTTTTTATGCAAATCCAGTGGGGTTTGAACCCTAACACCTTAAATATCATCCCATAAAAATTTCATAAAGAAATGAATACAAAAAGACCCTTTTTGAGTCGTGTAAAGTACATGCAAAAATCTTGACAGAATCTGTCTCAAATCCAACATCATATCCACCAATAAAACACATAAAATCATAACTCTTTGGGGTTTTTCTTACTATTTTACCCCCAAATCAGATTGTTCAAATGAAAAACAAACTAACCAAGATTTGATACCATCAAAGCTCATGCATGAACTATCAAACAAGTCTAGCCCAAGATTGATGGTCTAAAACAACATTAACAAGAATTTTTGCATCCAAATTTGTGTTCTTATGGGGAAATCATAGATTCTCACCTTCTTAGATTGTTTTTCCAACATTTCTAAGGTTGAATCTCTTTCCCAAACAACAATAAGGATTAAGAATCCATAGGAGGAGGTTTAAACCTCAAGAAACATGAAAACAAAGCTTAAAATGGTTGAAAAACGAAGTTAAACTCTAACCTAACTATCTTACCTTGTGTTTGTGATACTTTAATCTTTGAATGTGGTCTTTAAACCTCAAAAATCTGACTTTGAAGATGAATTTAGGGCTGGAAATTATGAAGATTGTAGAGAGAAGGAAGAGAGAAAATGGGTTTAGAGAGAGAGAGAGATTTTTGAAAATGAAATGATTATGGATTTGGGGAAAGGGATTAGGGATTAAAGAGAAGAGAGAGAGAGATCTTGGGAGGGGGGTGGCCGGCCATGTGGGGCCCACCCCACCCTCTCATCTTTCTTCTTTTTTTTTTTTAACAGTGTAGAAATTTACACTGCGTTTTCAAACGCAGTGTCGGGTTTCGGCGATTTTCGGTAGGAACCGATTTTTCGAGAGAATTTTTGAACTATATGGATCAGTTTATACATATTTTTAATAAAATTCTTTATTTCGTACATTTCGTTTTCAAAGTTTGGCATTATAGGATTACCGGATGATTTCGGGCCGGTTCGGGCTTGTTCGGGCCAAATTTTCGGAACTTTTAGGTTTTAACCTAACTTTTTCACGCAACTAGCCTAGTTTCATTCAAAGATTTAAATAACTAAATTTTTAGCCTACGGAAATACTACAGAGTGATTAAACGAGTAGCTAACCTGAAGGCCAAAAAAATTGACGGATGTCACAGTTACCCCCGGTTGAAAGAAATTTCGTCCCGAAATTTAATTCTTGCTGCTACTGCCGGGGTTTTCTGTGAAGAGATGCGGGTACTTGCTTTTCATGAAGGCCTCCCGCTCCCAAGTAAACTCTGGTCCGTGCCTAGAGTTCCATTTCACTTTGACTATCGGTATCCTGCTGCGTCGGAGTTGTTTGATTTCTCGATCAAGAATTTCGATTGGTTCCTCTGAGACGCGCAGTTGCCCATCAATTTGAATCTCATCCAAGGGCAGAACTACTGTCTCCTCCGACAGACATTTCTTTAGGTTGGACACGTGGAACGTGTCATGAATTGAGCTCAGCTCTATAGGTAAGTCCAACCTATAGGCAACAGGTCCGATCCTTTCTATGACCTCGAATGGTCCAACAAAGCGAGGGTTCAGTTTCCCTTTCTTTCCGAGCCTTATTAGCCCTTTCCATGGTGATACTTTTAGCAGCACTTTATCACCCACTTGGAATTCCAACGGCTTTCGCCGATTATCGGCATAGCTTTTCTGGCGATCCCTGGCCACTTTCAGCTTTTCTTGAACCATTTTGATTTTGTCGGTGGTCTCCTGCACGACATCAGGCCTAAACAATCGATTCTCCCCCACTTCCAACCAATTGAGTGGGGACCTACACTTGCGTCCATACAGTGCCTCGTATGGCGCACACTGAATGCTGGCATGATAGCTGTTGTTGTAGGAGAACTCGACTAAGGGTAGATGATCGTCCCAACTACCTCCAAATTCCAACACACAAGCACGTAACATATCCTCTAGTGTTTGGATGGTTCGCTCAGTCTGTCCATCGGTCTGAGGATGGTAAGCCGTGCTTAGATCCACACGAGTGCCCAAAGCTGCTTGAAGCGATTGCCAAAATCGCGAGGTAAATCTACTGTCTCTATCAGAGATGATCGATATCGGGACTCCATGTCGCATGACAATCTCACCGACATACAGCTGCGCAAGCTTATCGATGCTATAAGTCTCCTTTATTGGCAAGAAATGCGCTGATTTCGTGAGTCTGTCAACGATTACCCAAATCGTATCATGACCCTTTTTAGTCTTGGGTAGCTTAGTCACGAAATCCATCGATATTTGCTCCCATTTCCACTCCGGGATTTCCGGTTGCTGAAGAAGTCCGGACGGTTTCTGGTGCTCTGCTTTAACTTTTGCGCAAGTCAAGCATTTACTCACGTAAGTGGCGATATCTCTTTTCATACCGGGCCACCAGTAATGCTCCTTCAGTCCTTTGTACATTTTATCGGATCCTGGATGTATCGAATATTTCGACTGATGAGCTTCATCCATGATCATCTTTCTCAATTGCTCCGCCCTCGGAATCCAAATTCTTCCCCTGAAGTAACACACCCCATCCACTTTCTCCTCGAATTCCTTTTCTATGCCGTGAAGAGTTTCTTTATTTAGGTTGTCAGCCTTCAGAGCTTCCTTTTGAGCTTCCACTATTTGACTTTTTAAGCTGGTCTGCACTACCATTCCCATTGCTCGTGACCTTATGGGCTTTACCCGCTCCTTTCGGCTTAGCGCATCTGCTACAACATTTGCTTTCCCTGGATGATACTTAATCTCGCAGTCGTAGTCGCTGAGCAATTCAACCCATCTCCTTTGTCTCATATTCAACATCTTTTGATCAAGTATGTAATGGAGGCTCTTATGATCCGTAAAAATGGTGCATTTGGTGCCGTAGAGATAATGTCTCCATATCTTAAGGGCAAACACCACTGCTCCAAGCTCCAAATCATGAGTGGTGTAGTTCTTCTCGTGAACTTTCAGCTGTCTGGATGCGTACGCGATGACTTTCTCGTTTTGCATCAAAACACATCCCAAGCCTTGATGTGAAGCATCGCAATATACCACGAAGTTATCTGTCCCTTCGGGTAATGCTAGAATGGGTGCGTTGCACAATTTATGCTTTAGCACTTGGAACGCTTCCTCTTGCTTCTCTCCCCAAATAAACTTCTTATCCTTCTGCGTTAAGGCTGTCAGCGGCTGCGCGATCTTGGAAAAGTTTGCGATGAACCTTCGGTAATAACCTGCCAGACCGAGAAATTGTCGAATTTCCGTCGGTGTTTTCGGGGCTTCCCATTTCTTTATAGCCTCGATCTTAGCTGGGTCAACATGTATTCCATCTCTATTCACTACATGTCCTAGAAAGTGAACTTCTCGAATCCAAAACTCGCACTTTGAGAATTTGGCGTATAGCTGCTCGGCCTTTAACAGTTCCAATATCAGCCTCAAATGATGCTCGTGGTCCTCCTTGCTCCTAGAGTAGATTAGGATGTCATCAATGAAGACAATCACGAACTTATCTAAGTATGGCCGACATACTCGGTTCATCAAATCCATGAACACTGCCGGAGCGTTCGTCAAACCAAAAGGCATGACTAAGAACTCGTAGTGACCATAACGGGTTCTAAACGCTGTCTTTGCGATGTCTTCCTCGCGAACTCGCATTTGATGGTAACCAGATCGAAGATCGATTTTGGAGAAGTACGTTGCTCCTTGCAGTTGATCGAACAGGTCGTCGATGCGCGGAAGAGGGTAGCGATTTTTAATAGTGATCTTGTTCAGCTCTCTGTAATCGATGCACATACGAAAAGATCCGTCCTTCTTTTTGACGAACAACACAGGGGCTCCCCACGGTGATGAACTGGGTCGGATGAATCCTTTGTCTAATAGCTCCTGAAGTTGATTTGACAGCTCTTGCATCTCGGACGGTGCTAGTCGATAAGGCGACTTTGCTATGGGACCTGCTCCAGGAACTAAGTCAATGTGAAACTCTACTTGTCGTTGCGGGGGCAATCCAGGCAATTCTTCCGGAAATACCTCAGGAAATTCTCGCACAACTGGAATATCCTGAATTCGCTTTTCCTTTGCCTTTGTATCTATGACGTGTGCCATGAACGCTACGCATTCCTTCCGTAGATGACCTCGCATCTTCATATATGTCACGATCTTAATGTCTCTCTTTGGCCTATCTCCATGCACTTCGAGTAGTCCTCCATCAGGTGATGGTAATGCGACTATCTTCTCAGCACAGCATATTGTTGCTCGATGCTTGGACATCCAGTCCATACCGACGATTATGTCAAAGCTCCCTATCTTGATCGGGATCAAGTCTATGCTAAAATCCTTTCCAGCTAAGCCTAGAGTGCATTTTCTGATTACTTTGCTAGCCTTAACTAATTCTCCGTTGGAGTATTCGATTACATGATCCTCTTTCAGATTCTGTGACTTTTTATTTATCTTAGGCCTAAATTCTAGCGACACAAAGCTCATATCTGCTCCGGAATCAAAAAGCACAGAAGCAGGATGGTTGTTGAGAAGAAACGTACCTGTAACTACGTCTGGGTTTTGCCTCGCTTCCTCCGTCCCAATAACAAACGCTCTCCCCCGAGCTAGTCCTCCTCGGTTTCCTTGGTTTCCTTGGTTCCCTGGATTCGCCGGCTGTGCCTGATTTGCGTAAGGTCTCGCATTCAACTTGGGACAAGCATTCCGGTAGTGATTGAAGCTTCCACATTCAAAACAGGCTCTCTTTCTACAATCCTTGTCAGTATGGCCTCCCCTGCCACATCTGGAACAGACAACACATCTCCCAGCATGAAGATTCCCGCATTTGCCACACCTCTGAGACATCCCCTTTTCTTTTTCTGCTATTTGAGTCTGCATTCCGTAGCTCCTAGTCACTCTTCTATCTTTACCCGACTTTCCTCTGAATTGCGGTTTGATAGTCTCCTCCATCTTCCTCTTTCCCTTTGCCTTGTCACTCGAGAACGTTCCTGACCGGATAGCGTTGTTGGTAAGGCGGTTTGCTAAGTTAACTGCCTCTTGTAGGTTCTTTGGATCAGCTGCCGTCACGTTTCCTCTGATTTCGGGGGATAAACCCCAAACATACCTATCGACTCGGTTTTGTTCCGGCGTCACCAAATGGGGTACTAACTTAGCCAACACATGAAATCGGGTAGTGTATGTGGTGATGTCGTTTCCTTTCATCTCGTGGCGCCATAATTCAGCTTCCAACTTTTGAAGTTCGCTTCTTGGACAGAACTCCTCCTTCAGCATCTTCTTGAAATCCTCCCAGGTGATCTGACCGGTTGCGTCACGGCCACGGACTTGTACCTGGGTGTTCCACCAAGTCAAAGCTCGCCCTTGGAGCAGACAAGCAGCATACTCGACCTTGTTCCTTTCCAGGCACTTGCTTATGTGAAGGACTGATTCCATACTTTCAATCCATGCTAACAATCCAACAGCTCCCTCCGCTCCATGGAACTCTTTGGGGTTGCAACTTCGGAAGGATTTGTATGTACAATCCCGTTCCCTTGACCCTTGATTGTTGTTTTGATTGGTGTTCAGCCCAGCAGCCACTGGCTGACTATGCCGGGTAACAAAGCCATCACTTGCTCCGATACGAGCCTTGTCAAGTCCGGGTTCTCTCTTCTTGGAGGCATATTTCTAAAACAACACCATGCCCACAAGTTTTAATGACACTTTCCGTTTTCTAAGTGTAATTGCAATTCTACTTATTTTTCGCAATTTAAATGCCATACTAACTCGTGCTATCATTTTATCCTAGCGTTTTTAGACATTTCAAGCAACCATAATAGGCATGTCAATCATGTAGTTATTTTCTAACACATAAACAAAGCATAAATCAAACCATAAAGCTTCCATTCAATAAAACATGATCCAAGTCGTAAAATCACCAAACAAGTTCAAAATACGATCATATCCATACAGTCATCCATAATAAATCATAAATTGTTCAAGTCTAGGCATACTGCCTCAAAATAAGAGTTTTCATCAAAAGATCGGTCACCGAATCCACCTCCTAGGTCCTAACCCTCCAAACAGCCCACATAAGCAGGAGCACCACCACGGTCACCACCAAATACACCACCGTATACAGGTGGTGGAGTGATGCCATGGTGTGGCTGAGGAGAGCCACTATCCTGGACAGCTGCTGGCTGTCCGCCCCAGCTACGCCAAGGAGGGAGTCTATCATGTGGTCATGGTGGTCCAGAAGGTGCTCATGAACGTCCTGGCCTCGGGCAAGTCTAGCGACCTCCTGTCGCTCGGTCGGGGTCATGCCTCTCAGGCAAAGGACCGGGGCACGAGCCATGTGCGGGTGCCTACGAATCGGTGCTATCGGCGGGGGTCGGGCGAATGGCGGTGGTCGGGCGGCAGGCTGCGGTGGAGGCACTCGAACGATCGGCGACGATGGTCGGTAAGGCGGCGGGGATCCTGATGATGAGGACGACGAGGACGACGATGACCCACCCTGGCCCCTGACCCGTGATGGTCCCGCCCCATCCCCGGTGGGAATGCGGAAGGTCATCCGGGTAGGCAGAGGCACGCTCTTCCGAGCGGTGCGCCTGCCTCTGAGACCATAGTGCGTCTCAGGCCCAAAGGGTCGCGCCGGGCTGGCGGACCGGGCAGGGACCTGATGAGAATCAGCGTCACTGTCGCTATAGGGATCCCGCTCTGGCACGGCGGTCCGAGATCGGGAGTTACCGTTCTCGCTACCGGGGTGCTCAGGGGACCCGTGAGATCGGTACTCGGATGGGTCTGTCTCGTGAGACATGATACTGCGATAAAAGAATTTAGTTAATTTACGGGAAAATAAGATTTTTCTGAAATAAGTAATTTTGTACATGTCATATGCAAACTCACACAATTTCACATTTTTCAGGAAATTTTCAGAAAGTTTCAACTTTTAAACCCTAACAGTATGATCAATTTATAAGTCTTATCCTACTTATATCGTGGCTAGGCGTAGGTGATCAGGCTCCGCATATCTATGATATATCAGAATAACACCTATATTAATCATTCTAGTATCTAATTCTCCTATTCTTTGAAATCTTAAAAGTTTTAACTTATTTTGGAAAAAGCGGGTTATAGTAATTGGTTTTTATGAAAAACCGATGTTCTCTATAACCTATGGCTCTGATACCAAATCTGTAACACCCCGCTAAAGCGGAACCGCAAGGTGTGACAGTTAAGATTTCATCGCGATAGGAGATAAACCACACCAATCATTCATAATATAAATTAAAATAGTTTAAAAAGTATTACAACCCAACCATAATTCAAGTTTTACAGACTTAAACAAAATAGACATTGTCTTGATTGGTGAACACAACATTCCACTAAAGACCTGATCAAACTTTCGGATTTCCTGAAAAGCATGTTAAACAAGTGTCAACTACAAGAGTTGGTGAGTTCACAGGTTTTATAGATGCAAAACAGTTATGTACAATATCCATTCCGATAAGACGTTTATTCGCAATATGTTTTGTAACCAGTTTGGTGAATCAGTTCATTCACCCCAAAAATAGCAGTTTGGTATCAAACAGTGAGTAAATTTTCCAAGTGATGTGTTAATTACATGATATGCATTAGTGAGTTACTATAATCCTTCATTTTATGACATAGCTACGCCCCTATCCAACCTTGCCGGGGGAAAACTAATTCCAGCCGGGGTGAACATTTTTCAATACAGTGCACCTATTACTCGTCAGTTCTAGGTGGGTATGTCAATCCAAATAGCGCTATCCACTTGTATCATAGGCCCAATTTGTAAGGGTTAATAGTAGTGCAGGGGACATTTTCATTTTTGTGCTCACTATATCATGTTTCAACATATCATAATTTAGCTCACATTGCATTTCATTTCAATTTATTTCGATACTCAAATTCATTTCATTTCAATTTTGTTTCAATACTCAAATTCATTTCATTTCAATTCATTTCGATACTCGAAACACATTTCTATTTCATTTCATTTCAATATACACAAAACATTTCATTTCATTTCATTTCAAGAAAACATTTCATTTCAATAATCACATAACATTTCATCTCATTAACATATTGCATTTCAATTCTCTTTGGTACTAAAAATCCATTTCACAACATTTTCACAATTAAACACATTTATTCATAAGCATGCTTTTCACCCCAAAAACTTCGTAAAAACGGTAAAAATGGGGCTGTGAATGCTCACCTCGGGTGTTTAGTGCAGATTCGTAAGGGTTGATGCGTGACCTAAATCCCGGCTCCGAACTAGGGTCGTCCTATCAAACACGTAATTTTAACATAAGTTCTAGGTCCAACGGTCCTTATCAAAAATCGTACCGAAATCCATATAATGCCATTATATTATTTTTATAGTCCAACCTAATAAAAATTCATTTTGTCACATTTGAAAGTCTTCCAAACATTTTGGAAGTTCAAAGTTTGTAAAATTGGGTTTTTATGAAATTTCCAGAATCTGTCACAAATTTTGAGTTGTAGAAATTGCTACTTTGAACTTAGGTCCTCTAAATATTAAGTCCTTAAATTTTTACCCTCTGAATTAGGGGATGTTAGGAACAATTCCACCAAATTTCACAATTTTTAGAGTTCTTTTACTATTTTTAAATAATTCTACAAAATCAGTGGTACAAGCTGAAATTCCAGAATACCTTTTGGTAAAGTTTAACTCATAGGTAATTCATTACACCACTAATTCACGAATTTCAAAAGGGATTTTCTAACCAACACACATACCAAGCTAATGAGACAAGATTCAAATCATTAGAGTGATTTTTGAGGGAGATATGCCTCTTTGAAGTTGTGCATGTGGTTCTGCCATCATGGGACAGATTGCACTATCAATTTGTTTTCATTGGTTAAACCCTCAAAACTACTCTAAATGACTTGATTTTGGATTCTATAGAAAGCTAACTCAGAATACTTGAGTTTAGAATCAAAAAGTTTGTAGTTTGGATGATTTATCAAGGAGTTATGCATGCATGAATGTGACTCAAGTTCCTGACCAAGTGCTGTTGCACACGAAAATGTTTCAAGATGGTTTGAACTCAAATTTTGGTGTTTTTATGCAAATCCAGTGGGGTTTGAACCCTAACACCTTAAATATCATCCCATAAAAATTTCATAAAGAAATGAATACAAAAAGACCCTTTTTGAGTCGTGTAAAGTACATGCAAAAATCTTGACAGAATATGTCTCAAATCCAACATCATATCCACCAATAAAACACATAAAATCATAACTCTTTGGGTTTTTCTTACTATTTTACCCCCAAATCAGATTGTTCAAATGAAAAACAAACTAACCAAGATTTGATACCATCAAAGCTCATGCATGAACTATCAAACAAGTCTAGCCCAAGATTGATGGTCTAAAACAACATTAACAAGAATTTTTGCATCCAAATTTGTGTTCTTATGGGGAAATCATAGATTCTCACCTTCTTAGATTGTTTTTCCAACATTTCTAAGGTTGAATCTCTTTCCCAAACAACAATAAGGATTAAGAATCCATAGGAGGAGGTTTAAACCTCAAGAAACATGAAAACAAAGCTTAAAATGGTTGAAAAACGAAGTTAAACTCTAACCTAACTATCTTACCTTGTGTTTGTGATACTTTAATCTTTGAATGTGGTCTTTAAACCTCAAAAATCTGACTTTGAAGATGAATTTAGGGCTGGAAATTATGAAGATTGTAGAGAGAAGGAAGAGAGAAAATGGGTTTAGAGAGAGAGAGAGATTTTTGAAAATGAAATGATTATGGATTTGGGGAAAGGGATTAGGGATTAAAGAGAAGAGAGAGAGAGATCTTGGGAGGGGGGTGGCCGGCCATGTGGGGCCCACCCCACCCTCTCATCTTTCTTCTTTTTTTTTTTTTTAACAATGTAGAAATTTACACTGCGTTTTCAAACGCAGTGTCGGGTTTCGGCGATTTTCGGTAGGAACCGATTTTTCGAGAGAATTTTTGAACTATATGGATCAGTTTATACATATTTTTAATAAAATTCTTTATTTCGTACATTTCGTTTTCAAAGTTTGGCATTATAGGATTACCGGATGATTTCGGGCCGGTTCGGGCTTGTTCGGGCCAAATTTTCGGAACTTTTAGGTTTTAACCTAACTTTTTCACGCAACTAGCCTAGTTTCATTCAAAGATTTAAATAACTAAATTTTTAGCCTACGGAAATACTACAGAGTGATTAAACGAGTAGCTAACCTGAAGGCCAAAAAAATTGACGGATGTCACACAAATAGATTTTGCTGACTCATCATAACTATCTAACTTGCGAAAGATTTCATTCGGAATTGCTTGAATTAGACAGTTTTGAGCTTCAACATCAATCATAAACCTTTCTCTTTCAGCCACATCCATCTCTGAATATTCTTTTGGCACTTGTCTTCCATCAAGTGTGGTAACTGGGATAGGATGAGGTCCATTTAAAATCGAATGAAGAATTTTATCTCCATCTTTCTTTCTCCTTATGTATAGCTTGAATCGCGAGACCCACAATTTATACTCATCTTTGAATAGCACCGGTGCTTTGGTCTCTGATCCCATTGACATATCATCTCTCCGATTTGCAAGACTCATCTTTAAAACGGATCTTTGTTACTGATTTTATGAGAAATATCAGTTTCGAGAATGTTTGAAGAATTCCAACTTTATAACTCGAGATACAAAATTCTATTTGAGACGCACAACTGACTTGGCTCGAGACAAATCTTGATCTTGTACTTGGTCTTGGCTCGAGACACTTGGCTTGGTCTTGGCTCGAGACACAAAAACAACTCCGCTCGAGATATAGCTCGAGATATAACTCGAGATATAATCTGTACTCTGCTCGAAACACACTCACTCGCTCGAGGTATTCAACTCGAGCCAAATCTAAGACTGCTCGAGTTACTTGTTTCGAGCCAAAAATTTCTTTGCTCGAGATATCCAACTCGAGCCAACCTTTTCACTTGAATTGTTCAACTCGAGTCAAAATCAACTCGAGCCTAAAAACAACTCGAGCCAAGATCTCCTTCTGCTCGAATTCTACCTACCACCTAACTACCACTCGAGACATATGAACATTGACTCGAGACATATGAAGATTTACGAACAAAACTCGATTTTCAGCTTATTTTCACTAAAAATTCAAATCTGAATACTTCTTAATGATTCCAAATCACTTCTAATGCATAAAACTTGATATATTCATGAAATTACACACAATTTCATGAACAAACAAGTAATATATCTTCAAATTTGCTCCAAAGGTAGAATTCTTCAAGTTTTCTCCATTTTCTTCAAATCTTCAACACTTTCACATGATAGATCTTCATCCAATCAGCAAATCCAGCTCTGATACCACTTGTAAGTGCAAGATGAATCAATCTAGCATGAGAAATGATAGATCTAGTAGAGAGAGAAAGTAGAGAGAGAAAATGTGAAACTCATATGTCATTGATTGTAAAAGACTTAAGGTACAATACAAGGCAATGAGGTATTTATACCTCATTCCTAGAAAAGATAAAATGTTCACAAATGGTCCCTCAACTTCTATTATAAATCTAACACTAACACAGTTTTTATGGGATTGAGATTTAAAAAGAGCCCAAAAGCAACATAGTTGCTGCTCTGAAAAAAAAAAAGAAAAAGAAAATATTTGAGACTCAGAAAAGAAAAGAAATATCAAAAGAGTCGAGAATACAAAAAAGAAAAGAATGAGAGCTGAAAAGATTGAAAAAGAATTTGTGCCCCAAATAAGCCATAGGCTTAGGCCAATTCTAAAAGAAAAGAGAGAAATACTCATCCCAAAAGTCTCATTGTTTGAAAGTCATATTGTTTTACTGTTTGGATCATTACTGATTAAGTTTTCAAGTTTTTGTTGCATAACCCTTAGTCACTTTATATATCCTTTATCCTACCCTTAACCCTTAGCCTAACATTACAACCCTAAAGTCCTCTTGACGATTGACAACTTCTCAGTGGTGGAGATTATATTTGGTGACAAGCTTATGCATGCGGGAATTAGTCGAGTATTGGTGTGATCACTTATATATACACTTTTACCCCCGAGAGATACACTTTATATTGTTATGCATATTATGTGAGGGTAAAAGGTTGGCCTTGGTATCCGATTGTTTGATGAATCTTGTTTGTGATTTCGAATGTGTAAGTATACTTTGTTTTCTTTGATGATCTTGGGTGGAGATAATTTTGGAGTTATCTTTCTTATTTTCAGTCTTTTGATTGAGGACAATCAAAGCTTAAGTGTGGGGATTTTGATAACACCAAAATTATACATGTTTTGGTTGCGCGTAATCGTATGACTTTACCCCATTTCTCACCCGTTTATGATCATTTCATGCACTAAATGAGTTTTTTATTGATTGTGAAGGATTTGGAGGCCGTGGAACGGAAAGGTACGAAAAAAGGCGAGAAAACGTGAAAAATACACAAAGTCAACACAGAAGACACTTGGCGATCGCGAAGTCCTCATTCTGGCGCCGCCAAGTTCGACTGAATTGAAGATTAGGGTTGATTTAAGTGTTTGGCGTCGCCAAGTGGGCAGCCTGGCGATCGCCAGATGGAGCCTGGTCGGTTTTCCTTTAAATATCAGCCTCCTCCTTCAGTTCTAAACATGTTCGAAGTGCGATACACGAGGGAGGAACGAGAGTGAGAGTACGAAAGGTGCCGATACGCTGCGGAAGTCGATCTCCGATCATCTATCGTTGTATTGTCGGTATCATGTCGATGTCCACTTTTGTTTATGTTTTTGTTTTCAATATGAGTGAGTAGTCTATTAGTAGTGCTTGTCACGATAGATGAACCTTTATGGATGATACTTTGCAATTAATGTTTATTGGTTTGTTTTTGATTAATTGAATGTCGTTTATGGTTCTTTTCTGATTATTGTTGTTGTGGCGATTTGAAATCACTTGGTTGGGTGTATTTGTTAGACCAAAACAGATAGACTCCGAAAGGATAATCAACCTACCTTAGCCTGACTTGGACCATAGAGTTTTGTTAAGGGGTTACTTTGACCAATAAGTGACCGATAGTAAAAGAGCCATTACAATATTGATTGGGAAGGGTTTACCGATTCTAGATTGTGGACCAAACGATTTAGGATTGGAATTAGGAGGACCATATCCTAGTTCATAACCATAAATTGTGCATGTTAGGGTGTCCCAGACTTAAATTCCTACAATAGTCAAAACAACCAAACCGTCGACCTCTTCATATCATCCATATTGGGGATTCACTTTATCATGATAAGTACCGCTGTTTTCCCTTATTATAAACTTAAATCTTTACTTTAATTGCTTTCTTAGTTTTTACTTAATTAATTATCTTTTTAAGTATTTAAACCTTTTTCATACAAAACCCCCCTTTTAGATTAATTAAACCGATTCAGACTTTAGTCTACGATAACTTGACCGTTCCCAGTGGTAGATACGATACCTCGACTTTCCTACACTATATTACTCACGATCAGGTACGCTTGCCTGTATATGTGGTAAGATGGTGGCTAGGCATTAGAGGTTAAAACTTGTTACGCTTTTTATATACGATAACTACCGCATCAACAAACTTGGCGCATCTCTTGGAGGAATGTACCACCAATGTTGTAGAGAATGCTATGACGGCAAGAAGGACGACTAGGAGAGTTGACTTGGGCGAACAAGTTGTGGTAATATTGTTGGCAAAGTTGATCCTTTTGTTTGTAACTCTCGTGAATTTGAAAGAATTTCAAAGTGTACTTTTGGTTATCCCATTTAAACCTTAGCTTGGGTGAGTAAAATATTTTAAGGACGTATTAGCATCAAATTTTTGACCCTTCCAGATATGTATTAAGTTTTTATGAAACTAATCTTTATTTAACCACAAAGACGTTCTTATCGATTTTATTGTAAAGAAATTCTCATAAATAAAATACAAATATTTTCGAACGTTTATTAAAGACAACTTTTAATCAAACATACATTTTACAAATGATTTAGAACCCATTTCCAAAAGAAACACACGTAGCTAGAAAGTGAACCGTGAGAATTAATCGATCAACAATGCTCAACTGATAGCCCAACAAGTCCGGGAAGTCGTACCCACCATAGTCACTCAAGTTACTACCGACCTTGTCGTAAATAGAAGAAATAAGGAAGTTATAGTATCCATCGAATGGAAAGAATGTAATAAAATAAAGTAGAGCACCAGTCAGAAGAGACAACTCAAGGTCATTCAGATAAAAGTCGAAAAGAAGTCAGAAATTTTGGAGTAAAGACCCATGAGTCAAGACAGTATATGGACTCTCATCCAAAATGTAATAGCTACAACTGCAATCACCGAGGAGCTTGTATTTTGGGTACCAAGGACAATCTAGTCGGTTACACTACTCGTTACTATAGAAAGGAAAGGAAGGTTAGAAGGACCGGAAAGGGTGCTAAGAGTGCGGAACCCTAAACCACTCTAAAGATAGGTATTCCACGCTGAATAAAGGCTTGAGCAGCACCAAGAGGACGAACAAAGCTACGTAAGCCAATCAAGTAAATTAAGGACGCAAGACCCAAGGAAGGGTATTCGCATTTGGAACTGAAGAGGCACATCAAGATCCAGTATAGTATTCTATATGAAAATGCGAAGTCATCTACGGAAGGAATGCGTAGCATTCATGGCACACGTCATAGATAAGAAGGCGAAGGAGAAGCAAATCCAGGATTTTCCAGTTGTGCGAGAATTTCCTGAGGTATTCCCGGAAGAGCTACCTGGATTACCCCCGCAACGACAAGTAGAGTTCCACATTGACTTAGTTCCAGGAGCAGGCCCCATAGCAAATTCGCCATATCGTCTAGCACCGTCCGAGATGCAGGAGCTGTCAAATCAACTTCAACAGCTGTTAGATAAGGGATTCATCCGACCTAGCTCTTCGCCTTGGGGAGCCCCCGTGTTGTTCGTCAAAAAGAAGGATGGATCTTTTCGCATGTGCATCGATTATAGGGAGCTGAACAAGATCACCATCAAGAACCGTTACCTTCTTCCACGCATCGATGATCTGTTCGATCAATTGCAAGGAGCGACTTACTTCTCCAAGATCGATCTTCGATCCGGATATCACCAGATGAGAGTTCGAGAGGAAGATATTGCCAAGACAGCGTTCAGAACTCGTTATGGTCATTATGAATTCTTGGTCATGCCTTTCGGTTTGACGAACGCTCCAGCAGTTTTTATGGACCTGATGAACAGAGTATGTCGACCGTACTTGGATAAGTTCGTGATTGTCTTCATAGACGACATCATGATTTATTCGCAAAACAAGGAGGACCATGAGCAACATCTGAGATTAATACTAGAGTTGCTCAAAGCTGAAAAGCTTTATGCCAAGTTTTCAAAGTGCGAATTTTGGATTCAAGAAGTACACTTTTTGGGTCATGTGGTGAATAAAGAGGGAATACATGTCGATCCAGCTAAGATTGAGGCTATAAAGAAATGGGAAGCCCCGAAGACGCCGACAGAAATTCGACAATTTCTCGGTCTTGCAGGCTACTACCGGCGATTCATTGCAAATTTCTCCAAGATTGCGCAGCCGCTGACAACCTTAACGCAAAAAGACAAGAAGTTTATGTGGGGAGAGAAACAGGAGGAAGCATTCCAGTTGCTCAAGCATAAGTTGTGCAATGCACCCATACTGGCATTACCCGAAGGAACGGATAACTTCGTTGTGTATTGTGATGCTTCACATCAAGGCTTGGGATGTGTTTTGATGCAGAACGAGAAAGTCATCGCTTACGCATCCAGACAGCTAAAAGTCCATGAGAAGAATTACACCACTCATGATTTGGAGCTCGGAGCAGTGGTGTTTGCCCTCAAGATTTGGAGACATTATCTTTACGGCACCAAATGCACCATTTTTACAGATCACAAGAGGCTTCAGCACATTCTCGACCAGAAAATGTTAAACATGAGGCAAAGAAGATGGGTCGAGTTGCTCAATGATTACGATTGTGAGATTAAATATCACCCAAAAGATAGCCGCTTTATTTCACGCTTCTGGCAATCATTAAACAAAGCAATGGGCACAAGGTTAGATCTAAGCACCTTATATCATCCTTAAACGGATGGGCAGACAGAGAGAACCATACAAACGCTGGAGGACATGTTGTGTGCCTGCGTGATGGAATTAGGAGGAAGTTGGGACAATCATCTACCATTGATTGAATTTTCCTACAACAACAGCTACCACACCAGCATCCAGTGCGCTCCATACGAAGCTCTTTATGGACACAAATGCTGATCACCACTTAGATTATTAGATATTGGAGAACGACAACTAACTAGGCCCAATATCGTTCAAGAAACGACGGACAAAATTTAAAACAATGCAGCAAAGGCTGAAAAAAGCAGCCAGGGATCGTTATAAGAATTATGCGGATAATCGCAGGAAGCCTTTGGAATTTCAAGTTGGTGACAAGGTACTTTTGAAAGTATTACCATGTAAAGGATTACTAGGGTTGGAAAGAAAGGAAAACTGAGTCCTAGATTCATTGGACCATTTGAGATACAAGAGCGAGTCGGACTAGTTGCATACAAATTGGATTTACCTTTGGAACTTAGTGCCCTCCATGATACCTTCCATGTTTCGAATCTGAAGAAAAGTTTATCCATGGAAACAGTGGTTCTACCATTATAGGAAGTTCAAATCAATGAGCAGCTACGCATTACAGAGGAACCAATTGAAATTCCTGACCAAGAAGTCAAGCAGTTGAGGCGTAGTAAGATACCAATTGTCAAGGTCCGTTGGAACTCAAAGTATGGACCGGAGTTTACCTGAGAACGAGAAGCTTTTATGAAGAGCAAGTACCCTCACCTGTTTACAAAAGAGCCTCCTGGATATGGCAAATAGTAAATTTCGAGACGAAATTTCTTTCAACAGGGGGTAAATGTGACAACCGACAAAATTCGGCTCTCAGGTTAGCGGCCCGATAATCACTCATTAGTATAATTCTTAGTGAAATCTTAATCCTATATTTATTTAGGAATAATTAAGGTTGAGAGTGCGAAAAATTTTGGAGATAACCTAGAATTTCCGAAAATTGCCCGAAAAAGCCTGTTCCGGCCTAAAGTCGCCCGAAAACCTTATAATGCCAAAATTAAAGTCAATTTATATAAAATATGTTACTTTATTAAGAATAAAAGTAAACTGTTCCAAATATTCTAAATTCACCTTCGAAAAAGTCGGTTTTTACAAAAAATCATCGAAAACCCGACACTGCGTTTGAGCAAACAGTATTAGGAATACATATTTAAAAAAAAAAAAAGAGGTTGGGGTGGGCCCCACCATGGCCGGTCACCACCCCCCTCCCCTATCATCTCTCTCTCTTTTTCTAACAAATTAAATCATCACACTCTTTTCCCAACTCATTTCATTATTACCAATTTCAAAATTTCTCTCTTCTCTCTCTCTATTCTCTCTCTAAACCTTCAAGAATTCAGCCTAATATCTTCCAAAAATCTGAGTTTTTAAGAGATTTGAATAAGATTTTGAAGCTCTTGTAGTTATCTCTTCAAGGTAAGGTTAGATTGTATGAGTAAAACTTCGATTTTAACCCATTTTGGGAGTTTTTTCTTACTCTTTTAGAGGTTTAAAACCTCTTTGATGGTTGAATATCATTCTTGATGTTTGAGGATGAGAATGAACCTTAGAAATGTGTAAGAACATTCAAAGAAGGTGAAATTCTATGACTCCTCCTTATGAACACAAGATTTGAAGTAAAAATCACATGTTTTGATGTTTTTGTTACTCTTTTTGGGGCTGAAATTATCTATTATTTCATGCATGTGTTTTGATGATATCCAAGTGTATTTCTTCTACTCATTTGATATAAGTTAAGGGTTTTTAGGTTATTATCAAAGAAACCCCCAAATCTTGGTGATTTTATGTGCTTTTGGTGAATAAAAATGAATGTGGAATCTGGACTGATGTTGATGGAACATTGCATGTGTGTTTGGACGACCCAAAAAGGGGGTAAACGGATTCATTTTCATCTAAAAATTTTATGGTTCAATATTCTATGTGTTAGGGTTCAAACCCCACTGGAATCATTCAAAAATTCCATGTTTTGAGCCCTTAACCATGTTAAAACTTTTTAGTGTTCATCAGCTTCTGGTCAGAATTTTATATCAACTTCATGCATGCATATCTCCTTGATAACTTAACTAAAATACATGATTCTTGATTCTAAGTTCAAGTTCAGTGAGTTAGCTTTCCAAAGAATCTGATATCACATGATTTGGTGGATTTTTGAGTGCTCAACCAATGAAAAGAAATTCGTGGTGCAATCTGTCCAAGAATGGCAGATTCACATGCATGGATTCATGAGGTCATATCTCACTCAAAAATCATCCAAATCGTGTGAAACTTGTTTCGTTAGTTAGATATTTGTTTTATCTTGAATACCCCTTTTGAAATTTGAATTTTGGTGTAGAAATGAATTCTCTATGGTACAAACACCACTGACTGGTATTTCCAAAAATGATTTATGCACACTGATTTTACAAGAATTTCTAAAATATGTTAAGCATCTCCAAAAATCATGAAATTTGGTGGAAATGTTGTTAACACCCCCAATTTCAGTAGGTAAAATTTTGATAACTTATCTCCTTTTGGAACTAAGCTTAAATGTAACTTTTTTGAAGCAAAACAAACCTGCCAGAATCTGATTTCTTCAAAAAGGTTGTTTTGCAAACTTCAAGAATTCCCATATGTTTGGTTATTGATATAAAGTAACTAAAAGCTATTTTATACTAAGTTGAACTTAATAAATTTGAGTGAAGGCATTATAATAGGATTTCGGTAATGACTTTACTAGATACGGACTGTTGAATTAAGACTTACGTCAAATACGTATGTTATAGGGCATAAGTAGACTTGGAGTCGGGATTATTCACGCACTACCGATTGTCTTAAATGCTAAACTACTTAAGGTGAGTATTCACAGCCCCTCTTTTACCGTTTTTACGTATTTGGGGTGAAAAGCATGTTCAATGAAGTGAATTGTTGATTTATTTTGAAATGTAAATCTTGATATGAGTAAAATTTGCAATGTTATGAGACATGATATAGTGAGTTTGAATGTTTAAGTCCCCGGTATCTACTATTAACTCATAACAATGGGCCTATAATACATGTGGATAGCGCTATTTGGTTGACATACCCACCTTAAACTGACAAGGAATAGGTGCACTGTATTGAATAGAAGTTCTACACATGTGGGATTTAGTCCCACCGCTGAGGTAGAACAGGGGCGTAGCATGTCGTATTTTCAGGCTTAGTAGTGACTCAAAGAATAAATATCATGTGATTAACGTTAACCCGGGAATTTTCTCATATTTGTTACAAAGCTTTGAAATGGAGTGAGCAAAAACGTTCACTAAAGATAAGCCTTGTGATGGTAGTGCACAAAAAGGTTCACTACAAAATGTTTTGTTACTAAGCTTTGAAATGGAGTGAGCAAAAACGTTCACTAAAGATAAGCTTCGTAATGGTAGTGAGCAAAAAGGTTCACTATAAAATGTTTATGAAAATGTGGGTGAATAAAAGATTCACTGTTTATGAAAATGTGGGTGAATAAAAGATTCACCAAAGATTCTGCATATAAAATGTTTTGTGCATATGAAAACCTGTGAACTCACCAACTCTCGTAGTTGACGCTTGTTTTAACATGCTTTTCAGGAAATCAGAAGGTAAATGAAAAAGCTTAATTTGCGCGATTGTTGGCATCAACCAAGACTATCTTTATTTTGCTATGTTTGTAATGTTGAACTTTAGTTGGTTGTAATACAATTTGTAAACATTAAATATTTTGATATGAATGGTTGATGTTGTTTATCTCCTATCGCATTGAAATCTGAGCTGTCACACCTCGTGTTTCCGCTTTAGCGGGGTGTTACATTTTCCCCAGAACGGGTCCAAAGTTAACAATATTTAAAAGTAATAATAAGTCTCAATAGATTCAGTTTGCAGACAAAACATTTAATAGCAGTTCGACATCCATTATTTCCAAATCTCTCAAAACATATCCTGAACTGAGTCCTCCCGAGCATCAAGCAGGTGCCTTCCCTTTATCTTTGGATGAGGTACCTGCCACTGAACCACATAAAACCACAACGGGTTAAGCATAAAGCTTAGTGAGCACAAACCTAGGTTCTATGCATGCATGTATATAATCATAGTCATATAGCTGAATAACTGGACATGTATCATGAACCTTACTCAAGGTGTATCCACCAAAAGCATCTTACTGACACTGGTACCAGGCCTCTGAACCCAACTTCCCTAGGGGTAGTAATACCACCATAGGTACTATCGTGAAAATTACATGCCAGTTCATACATTAACCACATATACATCATGATCACAAGCATAACAATATTGAACGCAGGTTAATATACTCACCTTAGTTCGCTTCACAATAACACAGTCAATCACCACACACGACGGAGTATCAAAAACCTATACATCACATCATCGTGGTACACATAAATAACATCTCAAGACTCATGACCGTATCTCCTAGTCTAGAACTGATTTAGACTTTCTAAAAGGGTAGGTAATTGAATTACGTACCCAACGGTTCTTTCGGAATCAAAATCGGAGTTAAGATGCAAAAGTTATTGCCAAAACAATTTCTCACACAAAACAGGGGCTAGCGATCGCTAGCTGCTTTTCCCAACATTCTATCCGAGCTCACTATCACCCTCACGATCGCGAGCCTTAATTTCCCATTGCTAGCGATCGCTAGCTTCACCACCTAGCGATCGCTAGGTGCTGAATTTTCAGCACGAACCCAAAATCGCATTTTCTCATTTTTGGCATAACTTCCACATACGAACTCCAATTCGTCCGATTCAAAAAGCCACGTTTTTGTTATTCCAGGCTCTACAACACTACCACAAGAAAATAGGACCAATCTAACACAAATTACTCAATTGGTGATCCAAAGATCACCAATTATCACAACACTCAACCAAAAACCCTAACTTGATCCAAACTTGATATTTGACAACAACAAAGGGAAATTGATGTTTACCTGAAGTTAGGAACCTAGTCCTAACGATAAAGCAACGATCGATTGCACCACGAATGCACGTTTTCTTCCAAAACACCAAATCCCTTTGAAGACCTCTCCAAACCCTTCCCTTTCTCTCAAGATTGCCAAATGATCAAAAAAAGAGGGGTTTAATCATCCAATCCCCTATATATATATATATACTTACACTTAACACCCTCCACTTTCTACATTTACAAGCAAATCCCCCTACCTGAAATTACATAAAAGACACCAAACCTTACCAACTTAACGGAAGAAAGGTTAAAACTTAACTGAATGGGAACGGGGTGTTACAACTTTCGTGATCAA